>JAOBAT010072579.1:1009-21517 GCA_026413305.1 Hydrozoanthus tunicans | reverse complement strand
GTGGGGTGGGGGGTGGGGGGTAAGATGAAAATCAAAGCAGCGCTGAAACAACTTGCAAAATCAGTAAAGAAGGGTGAGAGAACTTCAGTACTCTTAAGTCGGTGAACTTGTGTTATTTCAACTCCATTCTAAGTAAAACTGTTCGTAGCAACAACAAGAGCTTGGGCTACCTGTGGTTACTGAGCTGGTGTATGATAATGCGTCTTACATGGCTTTAAAACTTAATCATTGTTTGGCCATACAGTAATAGGTATGGATAGAATCATAGATATTTATGTTTTTCAGCGAATGACTGCAAGAAGCTAGTAACTATGAGATATTTGGTGATAGTCGGCCAGTCAAAACATGTGCACGGGAATCCGTCGTTTTTGACAATCTCTAAACAATGCATCATGGGATATGCTTCAGTGATGACGTTTCCAAAATGGCGGAAGGAGGAGGACAATTAGAAGATGTGGGATGGTAAAGAAAGTTATATCTTACTTTGCTGTTTGTAAGAAACGATGAAACCTCTCATATAGTAGTAGTGATTTTTCTGACTGTACATCACGACCTTTCTGCAGGCATACAGATCTGGTGTTGGCACTATCAAAACAGAAAGACATTGACCAACTGAGGGAACTGTGCCGAGGTCGCAGAATTCCTCCAGAGAAACGCGCAGAAATTTGGAAGGTACTAACAAATCGAGAAGTTGTATTACTGCCTGACAAATTTGTAGCTTAGTTGCTTACTTGATACATCTTCTTGTCAGGTTTGTTTGAATGTTGTGGGAAAGCCGGATGCGTTTTCTAGCTGGGATGGATCTTTTGATCTTAACGAGCAAGATTCAATTCGTGGAGACTGTCATAAACAAGCAGGTATATGGAGCAATCGCGAGAGAGATAAACTTACGTTTCGAACAATGCTTTATGAATTTTGTTTGTGTAACGAGAGTATATCGTGCTTTGTCTTCTAATTAGAAAAGATCATAAGAATTGTGCGAATCTCGAGATTCAAAAAGTAAACATGAGTGAAGTTACGTGTTATTTTTTTCTTAAAATACCAAAAAATAAATCGATACCTCGTAAATTCTTATACCTTTTGAACATGACACGAGAATCTTTATCGATTTCTTAAGAAAAAAGGAGGTTTTTCTCTCGATTCATTTAATCGGTCACAGTTTAACGATGTTCGTTTCATTATTAAATTATGAGCTTTTTAAAATCTTTTCATTTGGCGTCGTCTGCCGTAAACAGAAAAAAAACCCCATTTAGTTACTGTGGGAAAAGGTTTTGGGGTATAAAGAAGTCGTATTCTGCAGAATTTCTATTAACTGGTTCCTTAACCGAGATTCTTATCTGGAGATAACTCGATTTCATATTCATGAATGAATCTTCAACCCAAATGTCAAATCGGGCGAGTGAGTCTCCTTTTTGATGTTCTTATTCTATGTGGTTAAATCAAACTATTGTTCTCTATATTGACACTTCTTTCTTCTATATTTAGTATAACATTTATTTTCTTTTCAAATTTGAATTACTGACATTTCAATGCACAGAGTGCAAAATAATGTTCAATATCCTATTTTTGTGAACAATTTAAAAACCAGCATTGTTATTAGTTGTTAGGTCAGAAACACAAGAAAATTTGAAGTGCAACAACAAATTTCTATTATATCCATACAGATTAGGTTAGGAAATGTCAAAAACAATGCTCTAAATTTCAAGGGATTATGCTGTGTTGCTGTTCTTAAGTCGGGAGGTGTAAATATCTGTACCAGTCTTGAAAATGGTGTTGAAATTGTTGAAATCTATCTAAAAAACATATTGGCCAAGAGAAAAGAAACTTGAAAAATAATTTTGTTGGTCCTGACGGCATATATAACCCTTTGAGTCAAAGTACTATACTATATTTTTGAGAACAAATTGTATTTTTGACCATGACACATATGTTTTGAGCTTTCAAAATTCATAATTCTGCAGACCAATGTTATGACTTTGTTTATTATATCAAGATTTTAATTCTAAGGTCTTGTCACTCATGATCAGCGTAATTTTGTCTTTGCAGGACCCAAAATTATTACTTTTTTCCATCCAATTGTCTAGATTATCATTATTGTCTTTTCTGTCAAAATCATACATAGCAAAACTTGGACTGCTTGAGGATGAAGCTCAGGAGCTGGCCCAGGACATGGAAGGAATGATAACATTTTATTGTAAATCAAGAAGTGAGCGATATCGATCGTCCAATGGCTGGACTGAGGTCCTTGGCCCCCTTATGGTTCTCAACATGGCTATGAACGACGTTTACAACTGTTTCTATGCCATGCTGTACAAGTTTGTTCCAAGGTAATTACTTGATTTGTACATTTATATTCTTTTTATTTATTACAAACAACTGATCTTTTTAGGAGAATAACATTAAACAAATGAAAGCTATTTCATGGGTATTCAGTATCTTGAAAAACTTGATTGTTTGCTGTTAACTCTAAGAATTTATTTGAAAAACGTGGAAAAATGTTGAGAAATGAAATGGTTACAAATTGTGAGGACTTTTTTGACTTGTTGTTTGGACAAAAAAGTTAATTAATCTTTAGCATTGATGCTTATGTTTTGTTTTCAGGGATTGTGTCAGAGATGGAAAGCCACTCCACTTATTTAGACTGCTCTTACAATATCATGATCCAGAGCTATGCTCATTCCTGGACTCCAGAAAGATAGCACCAGATCTGTATTGCCAGAGATGGGTAAGCAGAGGTCAAACAATGAGGTAGTTCAGTGTAACTTTCAAACAGTTATTGTTTGTGGAATGTTGTTTAGCTTGTTTGAGTTCATGCAAAAGTCTTTTACTTTTTCAGCTTCGAAGTTTGTTTGTTGCAACTTGTGATCCTGAAGTTGTGAGAGCAATTTGGGACCTTTACTTTCTGGAATCTGATCCATTTTTGGTGTTTTTTCTCGCCCTTGTTATGGTAGTCAATGCAAGGTACGAACAATAATTATTTATAAAAGGTCAAAACTATCCAACACCTCAAAGATGGTAGTCTCTTGGTGCTTGTTCAAAACTTCAATTTTGTGCTCCTCACTAAGTTGTTCCCCTCTGGCAAGTGTTTCTCCCCCCTCTCCCTGTATATTAGATACTTTGTCCCCAGGAAAATATCTCCCCACTCCTTACAGTTTAGATTCTCTCATCCCAGGCAATTGTCTCCCCCCCTCTTGGGGTTTAGATTGAAAACATGACCCCCCTCCCTCCTCACAGTTTAGGTTTTCTTCTTCTTGGCAAGCATCTCTCCCTTTCTTCTGGTTTATTTAATCCCACCCCTGGAAAACATTTTCCCACTTCCACCACTTTTCTCCTCTTTTTGGCAAGTGCCTCTCTCCGCCTCCTCCCCCCTCTTGTAGTTTAGATACTCCCTCTCCTTGCAAATCTCTCCCCACTCCTCACAGTTTAGATGCTGTCTTCTCTGGCAATAGTTTAGACATTCTTTCTCCTGGCAAACAGTCATCTTTCCACTCCTAAAAGTTTATTTTTTCTCTCCAAGACAAGCATGTCATTCACAAAGTGATCTATTATACTTGTTTGATTAAATAATAGATGTTTAATTGATTATGGTTGTTATATAGATAGAAAACATAAATATTCTTGCCTTTCATGCACTCCCTAGAGACAGCAAAGACAAAAGGCAAAGCAGCCATGTTGGTATTCTAAATAAATCATCAAAATTCTTTCATTCAGTATGCTGACATGGCTGCTTTGATGTCAGGTGGAAAGCAAGAATATTATTTTTGTACCTAAAACTTATTCATTGCTGCCCTAGAAAGTTTTGCTAGCTGTTATGATTATTTTTCAATGCAATTTCTTTTATTTGTTCTCTACATTTGGGACATGTGTGATGGAAAGCTGTCATGCCCTTGGCATTTTCTATATAATATTACATTAGTAAACTAAAGTACTTTGTAAAAAAAGAAAAAAAAGTTATACTACAAAAGGGGAAATTGGGCAATACTAGGTATTAGTGAAAAAGAGGTTTCATTTTTTTGAGTTTAGTTCCATCTTTCTCAGCAGCAGATTTTTCTAAACTGTAAATTAAGTTTTTTTTGTATGTAAAATCGTTATTTTGGGGTTTTAAAAATAAACCTTGCAATGACTTACGAAATATACAAACTTGTTTGAAACACTCTCATAACATGTTCTGTTTAATCAATTACAGGGACTCCATTTTAGAATTACAACAAGAAAGCAAAGCTGACATTTTAGGTAAGAAGATTCTGACATAATTAAAGTCAAGTAAAATTTGAGTGTTGTGCATTTGATGGTCTTTTCATGAGTGTTGTGATTAAACTTAAAAGTTTGTGTTTTTCAATAACTTGTTACAAGTTTCTTGAAAAAAATCAGACAGGAAAAGTAACTTTTTAAATTACTTGTTGCCATCAACCAGAGCTCATCAACTCAATTCCTGGACAGCTGGGGGAAGAAGACATTGAGGATTTCTGTTCCTTAGCACAGTATTATGCATCACGAACTCCACAGTCATTCAGAAAGGTATGATATAAAGTTATATAAAATGTTAATGGTGCCACTATCAATGCATAACCTAAAACTTGAAATCCTGTTAACTTTTCATTTCAGATTGAGACTTTTTTGTCTTTTAATGTCACCATCTATTTTACTTTCTGTTTAAGCTTTATCTAGAAGATATTTTCTTTTTTTCTATACTCTGTTGGAAAAACATGTGGGATTGTTGGCGAAACATGAGAAAAAGTTTGGATCACAGACTGAAAGTGAAACGGACACTGAAAATACCTTCTGATGGTGTCATTCTTGACTTCTATCCAGGTTTAGGAAAATAATGATCCTCGGCCAATCAGAGTGCATGTTTTATGGACTGAGTTATTTTATGAATTATTTTCATCTGATATTTTCAGATATGGTAACAGCATTTTTCTGAGCCTCAGACTCTGGTGCAATTTAGGTTCAAACTTTTATTCAACAGATTCTCCATATAACTAACTGGGGAACAGTATTTCAATATGTACTTCTAACAGTTGTGTTTAAATATTCTTTAGGAATATTACAATGAGCTATTTGGCATGAAGACTTTAAACTCCCCCAACGTGTCTCAAGCACTCTGTCTACCAGTTCTGATATCAGAACTCCTAGAATCCAACCATTCAGCTGCAGTAAGTAATGATTTGCTTCAGCAATCAAATTTGTGATGCATCTACTAGTAATGGGGTTGGGGAGAGAGTAGAAGGGGACAAGAGGTGAAGATTGAGTAGGAATCATGGCTATAACTATCCTCTGGAGTGGTTCAATGCTAATTTTGTAGACTGGCCTCTTGAATATTTGATTTTTTCCCCCTGGTGAAGTTAAGAAAATATCACCTGGTCAAAATTTGATGTGTTACTCTTGGGTAATGGAAATAAATTAGAGCCATATATGTGAGCAGCTTGGGCCTTGGTTCAGAAAAAACTGGACAGTGCCTACTAGCCAGTTACAGCCACTTCAGGGTTATAATAAGAACTTTATACTGACAGTTTGGGTTGATCGCTTTTCTAGCTGTACTAATTCAATGCTTTTAGTTCACAAACAGAAACTTGCAGTTTATTATAATATTTTATATTAAGTATTGATTTTGAATATGCAAACAAGTATGATCTTTTTTCAACTTGAATGTCTTAAAAGTTGCTAAAAGTGTTTTTTCCTCTAGCACAAAATAATTCGAAAGCCATATATTTTTTGCATACTTTCAAGAGTCTTCAATATGTAACATTCTATGACGACTACTGTTTGTGAACCAAACTTTGGTTTAACTACCTGTAAAAATTTTTGGTATTTTTGTTTGCAGAAAGATGGTGTTAGGTTTTTTGTTGTGGACTGCAGGCCAGCTGAACAGTATAATAGTGGCCATTTGCCCACGGCGTTTCATTTAGATGCAAACTTAGTAAGTATATAAATTTACTTGATAGGGTTGTTATAATACCATTATAACATAATGTTTCTTTGGTTTTGAATATTAATTGTCAGTCGCTCATCTCTTAATTGCATACCATTAGCATTTGAGAGTGGGTTCCTACACCATTCAACAGCTTATCTTATAGTTTAGCTTATAGTTCTATTTTGTTATAGAACATTTAACATTCGTATTATATTCATAATTAGGATATTACTATTATTTAGTTTTACCATATTTCAATACTTAAAAGTATTAATTATTGTTCTTACCTACTAGACAGTATAATTTTGTTGTTAAGTGCCAAGTACTTAACAGTATAAGCACTATATGAATGGTATTATTAAATAATATTATTATTATCATTATCTGTTCATGATCATTCTTTTTATTGTACTACCTTATACCTATATCTTAAACAAAAGTTAATTCATTTTTAATTATTTAAGGAAAATGTGTTAAACTGACACTGTCTTTTTATTAAGTAAAACAAAATTGCTCTTTTTTTGTACAAAATGATAGATTTTTGTCTTTAAAAAGTCTTTTGTTTTTTTCAGTCTGTACTCTTATTCTTTTGACTTCCAACACTCTTTTTTTTAATAATTTTTATACTCCATTTTTTCTTTACCATTATTTATAATATAAACTTTATCTGGCATGACAAAAAACAAATGTTTGTTTGCATTTCCAGATGTTACAAGCTCCTTCAGAGTTTGCGACTGCGGCTCAAGCCTTGTTTGCGACACAGAAGCAGTCCATTGCTGCAGGATCAGCAGCTGGTGGGGAAAACTTGTGTTTCCTGGGTTCAGGTCGTGAAGAAGAAGATCAGTATGTGCACATGGTTATTGCAAATTTCTTGCAGGTAAACTATAAGTATGTAAATATTTATTTACTAAATATATGCGAAAACCAACCTGAATCTTTTTCAACATTTTCTTTGCAAATCTATAGATTAGAAGGAGAATTAACACTTCAAGAATAATAAATTGTGTAGGAGGTCTGTGAGAGTCTTTATTTTCTGAACTGAGCAAAAAATCCATTCGCCATTACAAAGTTGCAGATTGCCATTAGATATGATGTCAATGACTCAATTTTGTACAACCAAAAAACTAATACAGACATAATGCAAATCATACAGGCAAAACTCACCCAAAAAATATTATTGTGATAAAACATCAAAAGAAACCCTGGCCTCTTTGTATACAATGCAGTTAGTTTGAGAGCGGCAAGGGTGAAGCCATTGTTGTCATATCTGTTGTCTGTGCTCTACCCAGCATGATACAGGTGATTCACTCTTGATTAATGGACAAAAAACACCAGTGTTGAGCCTGCCTCAAAAATACACGCTTCAATGTTTTTGATATCGAAAGGTTTGGCAACATGTTTATCTTATATCTCTACTTCATAATTCTTCAAAAAAATCCTGGGATCTTGGATTCGAACATATGCTGCCTCTTTTGAGCTGTTTTGCTCTTCTGACTGTTGGCATGGCAGCAGCTGAACATGTTTGACTCTTACAGTAATCCTAGGCTATCCATATTAGACCACTGTGCTGTGTCCTCGAGCAAGACACTGTAGTTTTATAATAACTAATGAGAAAAATGATGATTTGATTCTGTTTATGTTTTTGTTTCAGAGAAAAACCAAATATGTGAGTGTAGCTCGTGGAGGATATCACGGTTAGTTACTCAATACTTATCTAAACCTGTTCAGCCTCAGTCAGTTATCAACATCTAATTTTTGTAGCTACTGCGCATGTGTGAAAGTAGCTACGATGCTATCGTTTTGATGGATAGAGTCGATTTTAGGTTGGTACGCCGTATAAGACTGCACAAATTTTCCTGAGATTTTCTCCAACTGTAACTTGTAACCACAAGACTTAGTCGCACAAAGACTCCCGAGAACTTTTCTCACTGCTTGGTGAGAAAACAATGCCTCATGTGTTTATGTTATTGTTAGCTCACTAAGAAAAATCCATTGAAAATAAAATTTCGAAAAGATATTGTTAAGTCGTACAAACCTATTGTTTGGGTCGAGCACTGACCAATTTCCATGTTGCAGAATTCATGTCAGTTATTTGTCCAATAACCACTTATCTTTAACAATAGGGCTAGTCATTCAATGTACGAATCTTATGTAATCCGTAACTAAACAATAAATGGTATGGACGCGTACGAGTACCTTTTCTAAAATAGCTGACAGTATACATACTAAACAGCACCATATTCATATACCTATGGAAACAAGAACGCAGTAGCTACAGGCATGCATTACGTCCTATTTTTCCTTTTATATTGCTTATAAATGGAGCCTTTTCTTAATATGAAAATAGGAATTGGTCAAACAAGAAAATTATTAATGGTGGAAACCAAAGTTCCTAAAAATTGGTTTCATGTATAAAGAGTACAAGCCTTTAGCTTACTGCGGAGAACTTACATGTCTTGTTTTGGGCTGAAAAGGATATCTTAAAAGGTTATCTTGATTTGCTTCTTTTAAATTAATAGATACAGTCAGTCAATGCATAAATGTAAAAAGAGTCAAGCGTGACTCAGTGTTTCTAACTGGGTCACATATTCCTGTTTCAAGATTTAGGAAGTCTTTCTAGAAAGGACAGACTTGTAAATAGCACTTTTTATTACCGCACAACAATAACTTTAAACTAATATTTTCATTATTAAAAGTAATTATAATTAATGCATGATTCACATGGTAATGGAAAGTCATGGGATTTGAAAACACATTTCCCATGCCTGGAAAAATCATGGAATTGGGATGAAATGGTCAAGGTCATGGAATTTCATTTTTGGTTTTAATTTTAATTGGAAAAATAAATTATCTTAAAATTTTAAGTGTTTTGCTCTTACTCAAGAATATTACACTTTATCACATACTTAGCTCAATATTTACATGGTATATCGGTCAAATACAGAGTGTATCAGCCACCCATATCAATCACGTGTGGTGATGTAAAAAACAGCCAATCAGGACGCACGATTTCCATATCATCACATTTGAATGATATGAAACTTTCCCGCCATTGAACAACTTGTAAATCTACTTTGTGTCAATAAAAATATTAATTTTGTATTTAACCCAGAATCTCACTTAGTATGTGATAAAAAGAAAATTACATCGCCACTTGGAGATACGAATTTTATCTTCTCGTGTTGAAAATATCTGAGTGAGCACTGCTCACTCGTGAGATAATTTTTCAACTCTCAAAGATAAAATTCATATCTCCGCGTGGCCATGTAATATCCTCTATATATTTGTATTTCAGTGTTCAGAAGGTGACATCAGTGTTTAGAGTTGGATTAAAGTGTTAAAGCAGCTTGTTTTTTGGAGTGGGTTATTTGGTTTATTATGAATGTTTTGTTATGTCTTGTAATTTCATTTCTCATTTCAATTTGAACTCTGTAAAGGTAATGATAAACAAAAATTTAATATTGGTGGCGACGAAAGTGATATTGATAGTTATAGTGACTACAATGGTAGCTATAGACCCAGAATATTAATATAATTTAATTTTTGAACTTATAGCCCTTCATGAGCTGCTGTCAGATGACCTTTCAACTCGGCTTGCAGACCACTCTCCCCAGACCTGTATTGTGTGCACGCCAGCAGCATACTCAGAGGATGAGGTAAAGCACTGAGCAGTTTGAAGCTGGTTCTTAATGTTACCTTGAACCAATTAAGTTGTCATGAATATATTATAAGTCAGGTTTCATAGTAAATAGTTAGTGCTTTAACCCTTTAACTCTTAAGAGTGCCGAAAGATGAGTTTGTAAATTCTCCCAACTTAAGTCCATAGTATTCCTATGAGAAGTTTGGGAGAATTTCTTAATTCATCTTCTAGAGTTTTTGGTGGATGATCAAATTTCATATTCTCAGTACTAACCAGCTTATTTTATTTTCTTTACTGTAAGGAGAATTTAGATGTTGACAAACGCTTAGGGCTGAAAGGGTTAAGTGTTGAGTATTTATGAAATTAATGTAAAATTTTCAGAGCTTCCACGAGTTAACACGAGGAGATGAAAGTCCAGGTGATCCACGGGTATGTATGATTTTATTTGCTATAGGGGTGAGGCTAGCAATGTGGGTTGAGGGGTAAGGAATGGGGGATAAGGATTGGGTTGAGGGATGTGTGTCAGGGGTGAATTGTAGCACCAAATATGACAGCAGATAGAACTATTTATTTTAAGTAATGGTCCGTGTAAGAATGAGTGAACCTCCCATTGTTCTGCAGCATTTCACTTTCCCAATACCAGAAAGTTTAAATTTTTCATACTGAGAATACATCGACCCGTATACAACATAGTTTTAATGTAAAAAGCATTTAAATTCTATTTTAAAGCAATCTTTCTTTTGTGCTCTAATATTTAAGCCAATCATAGAATTCTAAAACAATAGTGAAGAAAACCTTTTTGATTTTAATGTTCCTCACATAGAGTTTTGCTTAAATTAAAAAATATACAGAAAATTAATGTTTCAATAAAAAAGGAACAAGTGGACTGGAAAGAAATACAACAGCTTACTTAATATCATGATATTGCCCATTTTTAAAATTAAGCCATTTACATCAACAGTTTAATAATACCTCAATTAGCACCTTTCTGCATTCCATTGCATTTTTCTCTAGTTATTACTCAGAACGTTACTTAAGGAGTAAGCACAGTCAGATTATTATATTTGTTTAAAATAGACATATATATTTTATAATATTCAATCCTCAAAAAATCAGTTCGAACCAAGTACAAGGAGAAGTTAGACAACAAACTTATTGGGATTGAAAATGTTAAAAGCAGATTTATTAAATAAATTTTAACAAAAATTAAGTTTACTCAGTGTTTATTTTAACTCTATTATTGTTTATAGGGGCTTGTTGGCAAACTGTCTTCAGTATTACGATCTAGAGGAGCAAATGTAAAAGAAAGATTAGGTCATTTTATCGCTGATTCAAATCAACCAGTTGAAAGGTAAAGGACTGGAATAAGTGAACTAGAAGTACCTGAAGCTGTTTAATTTACACAGGACTCAAGTCTTTGTTACAAGCCAAATATATCTAAGACAATGATTTAAAACTGATAACAACCTTTCTTTATCATTTTGTTACCTTACAAATTTTGTTTTTTAAAAATGTTTGAGAAGATGTTTTTCTGTAGTGAATTGTATAGATATATAACCAATTAATGGCAGGAAAAGATTCTGTTAACAAGACATTTCCTGAGACTACCTCAAGTCCCAATAATACACTGTCAGCAACACTATGTGGTATCAGGGTACTGACCGATAGTTTTCCCATATATTTATACAATGAGCTGGAACCACAATGACTCTCAGAAAACTCTTCTTAACTGTAAGACTACATTTAATCTGGTAAAACAGTACTTTCGCACATATATATAAGAAATTATTTTTCTTTCCATTACCAGTTCATATAGAATTTCATCTTTTCTTGAGTGTGGTTAATGGTTATTATTAAAAGTAACTTATAAAATTTCTTTTTGTTTGACATTGAAGACATGTGAGCAGTAATGACCGACACAGTAAGATTTATAGAAATGTTCAGCCAGTCTTCAGCATTGGGGACGATGAGGAGGCAGGTGGGTTATGCTTAATGAATCAAAGTTTGTTTAGCATCTCTTCAAAATTTTTATGTACAAAACATATAATACAGCCTCTGTTTAGCATTGGAAGTGATGATGAGGAAGATTAACAACCTATATGTGTAGTAATAAATAATATTGTTATGTACCTAGACTTTTATTCAACAAACGAGTGTTGTAATTGGTTAAATCTTGGTCACCTAATCAAATTCAAATGATGTATCCTGAACACAATACAATTGCACAGTTGTTGCCTGCCATCTTTGTTTTTGTTTGTTTTATGATTAAGGGAAAGTCTAAATATATAAAAGGTAGTCCCTTGGGAAACAAGTTAGTTTTATTTTCCCTAAGTGAGTGCCCTTGAGTTCTGTTCGATGAATTGGGATTCTCAGGAAAAAAAACTGTACCCTGAGGACTGTACATTAAGTATATAATGTACATTGTGAAATTTAGTATAAGCGACAACCTTTTTTAGTTCCATGGTATTAATCTTTAATCAAAACTTTTCATGTTTTTGAGGCATCATGCCTCTTGTCTTTGCCTTGAAATATGTACCGTTTAAAATAAATTTTTTATGAATTCCAAGAATTTTGGGGTGGGGGGGATTCATGAGAAGTAAACATGTAGTTGAAAGAAAAGAATGTTTAGGATGTAGTGAAAATTAATGTAGCATCAGTAATAATTTCATCATCAGGGATGATGAGGAAGGACTCTGTACTATATGTGTGAGAGGGTAATCTTCTTAGGATAATAAATAGACCAGGCTATGTGGGAAAGTTTTAAGTGAAAGTTATAGATTGGTTGTTGTTAAAACTGTCTTAAAAACTTACTGCTTGTTTGTTGGTGTTTGCAGATGAATACAGTTTATCAAGCTCAGAAGATGAGACTCACAAGGATATTGTTAGTACAGACACATGGCTGAAACGAAAAGACTTGTTTGCTTATTTTCCGTGCAATGAAGTGTCATCGAAAGGCTCAATGCTACCAAGGTACGAGACTTTGTAATAAAAAACTCTGAAGTATGTAACAGACCCTTTGTTATAAAAGTGATGGTGATTTAAACATTCTTTTGTCTACATTCCGACTAGCGCTATTGGCCTTGATCTCGAGTTAAACTTTCAAAAGAATATGTTGTCTGAAATGAGGCAAATACTGAATTCTTTATATGTTTGTTTTTTTATAAAATTGAGCACACGTTATATCGAAAATTTTCAATAATAACACGTAGAGTTTGAATCACTTTAGACAGAACTTTTGGACTTTGTCCCTTGACAAAGATAATTTACATTTTATCAAACACTAGAATCTTGCAAAATTTTCTGCTTGTTGTGCTTGACTCTATAGTGTGTTCCTCCTTTGCTTCTTCTGTGATTCCAATTTGAATGTAGACAAAATAATATTTAAATCGCCACCATTTATGCATTATGTGTTGTTTCTCCAGTGTTCTCACAAAACATTTTGCACAATTTCTGTCATTCTGCCCAACAATTGGTTGTCATGGGAAGAAATACACCCTTAATTTATCATCCCCAGCAAGTTGATAAACATCTAATGCCTCCTCAAAATAATATGTAAACTATTACACAAAATAAGACCTTCAGTAATGAGAAAATATGAGAATTGATTAAGTTACACAAACCAGAAGATGAAAATAAAAATTTTCCAAACTGGTTTAACAAGTTTTAAGAATATACCAGCCGAACAGTTTTTTTGTTCTTTTTGTTAAGAGTTATAATATTTATACAATATTTAAAGTTCCCTTGTGAGATGGACTGATTGTAAGTCTGTCAATTTATGGGGGAATAATTATGGTTAATTGGACAAGCTTTAGAACAAAGATGTACACACAAGTAAACTTAAATATTTTTGAGTTAAATATTTTCAAGGTTAGTAAACAGTGGAAAGAATCATGGAGTATATATTAAATCAAAATCAAATTAATGTGTGCTAAATGTATTTAATATGTTGTGTTTTGCAGTTATATCCTTCTCATGGAGATGCATATGTTTGTATTGAGAGAATTAACCAAGAGAAAAGGATTTGCACAAGTTCAACATAGACATCATCTTTCGACAGTCATGAAGATCACTTCTAAGAAAAAACACCCAGATCTGATCACATTCAAATTCGGAAGCACAAAGAATGACACAATAGAAGTGACTCATACACTGAGATTCTTAATTCCTAATGCCCAAAAAGCAACTAAAAAGATCAAAGACAGAATACTTAAAGTAACAGGAGAGTAGGTTTTGAGCCTGCTGTTATGTTGGTGGACTACAAAAGCTATGCCATCTAATAGTCATACTGAGAGGGGATTATGTTGAATCCTGGACGAATCAACGGACAAAGTCTATGCAACAGTAGTTCATGTAGAAATGCTCAGCTACTTACTCCCTCAACTTCAAGATCAACTGAAGAGATTTGTCATGGCATTCATGAATGTTACAGTAAAAGACTTAAAAAGGAGAGCATTTTTCCTAGAGATTTATCTGACTTCTCCAAAAGCTTTTGCTTTGGTTTGTTTTGTTTAAACATTTGAAACAGTGTTGAAAGGTTACTGGAATATTTAAAGTATTTATTACAAAGAACTATTTTACTTGGTGTTCCAGTGAAGGAAAAAAGCTGTTCAGTGGTTTTAATAATTGAAGGATAATGAACAAAGAGAGTATATCTCTAAAGTTAGACAAGTACTTTGTACAAATAATTGTTGCTAAATTGAAAAAAGAAACGCTTCTGCCACTACATGATAGCAATCACCTTTAACATCGGTGACCACAAAAGTTTGTTGCATGCTTTAGCATTTTATATGCATGTTTTGCAGAAGTCCTGTTTCCTGAAACAGGTTCCAGAAATAGTTCTTCAGGTAGATCCAGGATGACAAGAAATCAACATGGATTTACTGTGGCCAAGTTTTAAACAAAGAATCCATTAGTTTTATCCTGGTCACAATATCCCAAATTTAGGGCAGAAGTTGAACGATTTGGGGCAGAACACCTATTGTTTACATTCTGCTTCATAGCATACAACCTAGGTTGGAGACAGAACAGAGATAAACAACAACTGACTTTAAAATTTGAATGCTTATTAAAAGTAATAAGTGACCAAACTATCGGTTCTATAAGTGTAGTTTTAAAGAAGAAATTACTACACAAAAAAATGCAAACCAGACGGAGGGAAGAACGATGAGCCATACATTTTTTGTAAAATTTCCAATTCTTAAAAAAATACTTAAAGTTATCCTAGACGCTCAACAGTTCAGGTTAAAGTATGTTATGGTTAGTTTGTGGAGATTATGGGTTGATACAGTTGGTAGTTTTAGCAGAAATTATTGATTTTTTGAATATAGCAGTAAGTACAACAGATTATTTCCATGTAGTTTGATCTTTAGGAGCATTTGACCATTTCTTGGCCAAGGTTAGTCCTTTAATAAAAGTTTACTAAAGCCGGCCTAGGCTTAAATTAACCCAAGGAAATGTATACTGTAGAGTTAGATAACTCTGTTTTGTTTTTTGTTTTCCAAATTGGAAAAAAAAACTAATTCAAAACCAGTATTACAAAAGACAATAACCAAAACCTGACTTTTGATCTTCCACTCCCATTTTTGAGTGGTTGTCACTTTTTTCTCTCTTCATGCCATAAATTATGTTACTGAATACCATAAAACATCCAAAATAAATAGTTTATACATCAGTCAAATTTATAATTTTTATTGTCTTGATAATGAATCAAACTAATTAAAGAATACTCGTCCTGAAGCAGTGCTTTCAGTAAAAATTCAAGCTGGCCGTTTGATTTTGGCTAGAAGGAAATACCGACTTTTACATCTTGAAAGTTGGCTGCTTGCTGTTCCAAATTTTGTAGCCCAAGAGCTCTGACAGCAGCAAGCACCACTGAAGACACAAGATTCAATAATAATAAAGCACATCATCGGAAGTGGTTGCAAAACCATTCAGTCCCAGTTGTAATCGCTAATTCTCCCAACTAGAACCCATTCTATTTTACAGAACAAGTTTGGGAGAATTTTTCTTTTCATGATCATTAGTTACCTTTGTATGATCAGTTTTCATTTTCTCATTACCAAATGTGATATAGTTTTGTGTGTTATGTTGACAGACTGGGACTGAAGGGTTAAGCTGATGGATCGCAACCCAAGTGTCAATTTTTCTTTTCTTGTATCAACTTCAATTATTTTTCTTACAGATTTGATGATTTTGGTTGGGGCCATACACCCCATGCATAAATAGCAGTGATTTGAATATTCTTTTGTCTAGTGCAACAACCTTGTTTAGTGTAACACATTCTGTTGAAATTTTACCTTAGTAGTTGAGAATAAGGCCATTTACACTAATTTGAATAGACATTTAAGAATATTTAAATTGCTGCTATTTATGCATAGGGTCTATACAGTTAAAGCCAGTTTTACACTGTCTTATGATTAACATTTAATGTTTTTATGTGTGTCTTAACCCTATAACTAACCTTTTCTTGTAAAAACAGTGCTCTGTCTATAACCAACTATGAGTGAAGGGGTCAGTGTTGCAATAGTGATTTGAGCACATATATCCTCCTAATAACTCAATCTAAGTTTTTATTTTTGAGTTTTTAAAGGAATCTAAGAGTAATCTACAACAAAAAATAATCAAAAATCTGAATTTTTTTTAAACCAAATCATTACTTTGGTTGTCTTAGCACAAAACTTCAACCACAAACATGTTCAGTTCAAGGATGGTGTACATTGGCCAAACCATACAAAGGTCAAGAAAATGCAGTTTTACAGCCAGTTTTACAGTCTTATGATTAATATTTAATGTTTACAAGTGCCTTAACCCTATAACTAACCTTTTCTTGTAAAATCAGCACTCCGTCTATAACCAACTATGAGTGAAGGGGCCAGTGTAGCAATAGTGATTTGAGCACATATATCCTTCTAATAACTCAATCTAAGTTTTTGTTTTTGAGTTTTCAAAGGAATCTGAGAGTAATCTACAACAAAAAATAATCAAAAATCTGAATTTTTTTTTTTTAAACCAAAACCCTTAAACCACAAACATGTTCAATTCAAGGTTGGTGTAATTTGGCCAAACCATGAAAGGTCAAGAAAACACATCACTAGGTGCAAATAAATATCTTCAAAATGAACTTAATAGGTTTTATGTTCTGGATACCAATCTTTTCAGAATGTTTTCACTTAGAAAAGCGATTATTGATTTGTACGAACTTTGATATTCTTGTGTTAGGTAGGACTCAATCTGTACAAAAAAATCAAGAAGCCAAGGAGAGCTTAACAAACCATTAACAAGTGTTTTCAACTTCTGGAAGAGTTTGTGCAAAAAGCATATCAGTACAACTTAGCTCACCCTGTAGAAATAAACTGCTTTAAAAACCAAGTATTGTATTTTCCACACCAAAAAATACTATTAATATTTTTTGAGAACAATTTGGAGATCTTCCAATTTGTAAGATTTCCAAGTGTTGACAATGATGTTTTTAAGTCACAGGTCATGCAAAAACACACTATTTATAATTTTACTGCATGCTATCTTCAAAGTTCTTTTCTTAGACCTTGCTTGTTCATAATGGGTGTCACCTGAAAACAGAGCATCTTGTCAACAAAGTCACTTGTTTTTTCTTCGAAGAGTTTTTTGCAGAACATGAGCATCAGCTGGCTCAATTCGCTTGTAGTATTGTTTCTTTGTTTCTATTATTTCAAATCCAAATTTTTGATAGAACTGAATTGCTCCATCATTGTTCACTTGAACATGCCTGCAAAACAAAATTAGTTTTCAAGTACACTCAAAAAAATATATATCCCAGCTAGAAGGTGGATGCTATGTGTAATCATGGGCAGTTTGTAGCTGTTTTTACTGTTCAACAATTATTTGTAATGTCTTTTCTACCAAGTTTATTGACCTGAATGTACAGTTACACCACCAAGCCTCACTAATGTGCAGAAAAACCCTATTGTGATGTCATCATAATGGCTATTGAATCTAGATGAAGATGTATAGCTAGCTGTTCCCTCAGGTAAGGTAAAATTAATGCTGTCGAATTGTTTAAGTGGCTCTCAAGTCAGCTTGTCATGACTTTAAATGAAAAGTTATTCAGTTCATCATCATAGCCTCGACACTGGAATCGGATTGCCAGACTGACTATTTCAACCCCTAAAACAAATGATGATCATATCTACCACCCCAATAATATTATAGGGAGCATCTCCCCCCCCCCTGAAGGAGTTCGATCAGATTGAGGTGAAGCTCAAATTTAAGGCCACTTGATACTTACAGATACACATTATCAATGTTACCATCCTTCTCACATATCTTTAGCACATGTTCAACCATCACAGAGCCTTAAAAAAGAAATAAAACTTAATATCAGGGTAGGTTCTTGAACATTTTCTTAAAGTTAAAACTTGTAATGTTGTTGGTGAGGACTAATTATAAGACAAGAGCCTGAGACCAACCAACATTTACTAGCAGGGTTAACTTAATAATTTATTACTTCAAAGTACAAAGTGTGTCCAATAAGTAACCACCTGACATTTTAGATCAGTGGGGTGGGGTGGGGTCGTTCGAACACCAAGCTCAATTTTTATACCAATTACTTTAATAAAATTCCCCCAAATCTCGTACTCAGCTTAATTTTTTAGCAAAAGCAAACTGTTTGCAGTCTTAACTGCATTCAGTGCATCTGTAATCAGTTTAAGACCACACGTAAGCATGCACAACTATTGTTAGATATTAAAATTAAAAACAACTATTTATTCATGTGAAGTAATACAGACTATGTATCTATCTGCCAAAGCTCATTGTTTAAACTTTGGTTTTTATCAGTTAAAAGTTGGAGGTAGTAAACTAGAATCTACTTTAGTTTGTACTAAAACAATTATAAGAGTACTTGTAGTTTTCTATGAATCTAATATTCAATTTGTCACTTTGTGCCTCATCAACTACTGACTTTTAAATGTCAGTGGTGCAAGGCCGAGTAGTTAGCAAGTGCAACTTGCAATCCTAGGGTCGCATGTTTTGTCCTTCACACTAATTGTTCAGTATGATTAATACTATTCATAGTTTGTATAACAGTAAAGCACAGAACTTCTTTCTCACATTGTCAATGTCATAAAATGGAAAAGATCAATACTATTCACAGCCAAAGTGGTTTTCCTTGTGCCCAACAAAGTATCGCAAAGTCAGTTAGGCACTTAGCACATGAGAAATATTAATTTGTTTGGAGGGGAAAAGGGATATTTGTAGCCCCCCGCCCAGGCACCGGGTTATGTCAGACTATAAGCAAAACAATTATAAAGTTTCTGTCTATGTTTACAAAATTCAAAACATTTCTTGGAAAAAAAATAAAAATGCTGGTTTTGGTTGGAAAGTTTTTCAGTGAAACAACTAGATCTTTTGGCAAGGTATTGATCACAATTTTTTCTTAATGTAGAAAATAAAAGACCTATTCATACCTATTCCAAGCCTTCTGTATCGTGCCAAACAACCTAAAGTCATTATGTACAGTCTCCGGGCTTCATCTGTCTGGTCAATGCGGCAGCATACAGCTCCAACCACAATATCATTATAATATGCTGAAAAAGAAACAAAAATAAAAAAATTTCAGTCTTAGGATGGGAGATAAGTTCTTTTTAATCCTTGGGTTTGAGGATTTTTTTTGCATTTGGAAGAGGTTTCACTAGAAATAGTCATTCTGCTAAAATAAAATATATTCGATTTCTATAAGTTTCAAAGCTAAAAGTGAAATGGGAATAAGGTCATACATGGACAAGGTTTGGGAGCAGGGCCATACATGGACAAGGGATGAGAAAAGGGACATACCTTGCAAGGGAGCAGGGACATTTCTTGAATGGGCACAGCACCATATATGGTTGAGGGGAAACAGATTGGAGCAGAGTCATACATTGACAAGGGATGAGGGCATGATCATAACTAGCTAAGGAGGAGAGGGATGGGACAGGGTCATACATTGCTGAGTGGAAATGGGGTGGAAGCAGCATCATACTTGGCAGAGGCAGAGAGGGAGGGAAGAAGTGTCATACATGGCTGAGGGGGAGAGGAATGAGAGCAGCATCATACATGGCTGGGAGGAGAGGAATGGGGGCAGCATCATACTTGGCAGAGGCAGAGACGGAGGGAAGAAGTGTCATACATGGCTGAGGGGGAGAGGGATGGGAGCAGCATCATACTTGGCAGAGGCAGAGAGGGAGGGAAGAAGTGTCATACATGGCTGAGGGGGAGAGGGATGGGAGCAGTGTCATACATGGCTGGGAGGAGAGGGATGGGAGCAGCATCATATTTGGCAGAGGCAGAGAGGGAGAGAAGAAGTGTCATACATGGTTGAGGGGGAGAGGGATGGGAGCAGTGTCATACATGGCTGAGGGGGAGAGGGATGGGAGCAGCATAATACCTGGCAGAGGCAGAGAGGGAGAGAAGAAGTGTCATACATGGTTGAGGGGGAGAGGGATGGGAGCAGCATCATACATGGCTGGGAGGAGAGGAATGGGGGCAGCATAATACTTGGCAGAGGCAGAGAGGGAGGGAAGAAGTGTCATACATGGCTGAGGGGGAGAGGGATGGGAGCAGTGTCATACATGGCTGGGAGGAGAGGGATGGGAGCAGCATCATATTTGGCAGAGGCAGAGAGGGAGAGAAGAAGTGTCATACATGGTTGAGGGGGAGAGGGATGGGAGCAGTGTCATACATGGCTGAGGGGGAGAGGGATGGGAGCAGCATAATACCTGGCAGAGGCAGAGAGGGAGAGAAGAAGTGTCATACATGGTTGAGGGGGAGAGGGATGGGAGCAGCATCATACATGGCTGGGAGGAGAGGAATGGGGGCAGCATAATACTTGGCAGAGGCAGAGAGGGAGGGAAGAAGTGTCATACATGGCTGAGGGGGAGAGGGATGGGAGCAGCATAATACTTGGCAGAGGCAGAGAGGGAGGGAAGAAGTGTCATACATG
>JAOBAT010072568.1:0-21518 GCA_026413305.1 Hydrozoanthus tunicans | reverse complement strand
AACTGGTCTTGTATATAGTACAATTGGTAGAAGGAATGGAGCAAGATCAACTGGTCTTGTATATAGTACAATTGGTAGAAGGAATGGAACAAGAGCAACTGGTCTTGTATAAAGTGCAATTCGTAGATGGAATGGAACCAGATCAACTGGTCTTGTATATAGTACAGTTGGTAGAAGGAATGGGACAAGATCAACTGGTCTTGTATAAGATGCGGTTCGTAGATGGAATGGAACAAGATATCAACTGTTCTTGTATATAGTAAAATCGGTAGATTGAAAGGAATCAGCTACCAACTGGTCTTGTATATATAGTACAGTTGGTATATGGAATGGAACCAGCTATCAACTGTTCTTGTATCTAGTACAATTGGTAGAAGGGATGAAACAAGATCAACTGGTCTTGTATAAAGTGCAGTTGGTAGATAGAATGGAATCCGCTATCAACTGGTCTTGTATATAGTGCAGTTGGTAGATTGAATGGAACCAGCTACCAACTGGTCTTTTGTATATAGTACAGTTTGTAGGTGGAATGGAACCAGTTATCAACTGGTCTTGTATATAGTGCAGTTGGTAGATAGAATGGAACCAGCTACCAGCTGGCTTTGTATATAGTACAGTTGGTAGAGTGAATGCTACCAGCATCAGCTGGCCTTGTATATAGCACAGTCGGCATGCGAAACGCGGCCTTGTCGCACAGGGTAGAGATGTGACCAGTTACCAGCTTCCTTGAAGCTCTGGTTAATAGAGCAAAAGAAAGCAGGTCCCGGCTGCCCTTGTAGCTCAGTTGAAAAATCACGTTCCTTTCCTAAAACTCAGGCGCTCTTGTCCTGGTGATTAAGGGACTCTTTGAACATAGTAACTTAAAAAATAAACAAGGTAAAAGCAAAAGAAGGCACCGATGGACAAAGTAAAATAGTGATTTGGAAAACTACTTTTCAAGTTACTAGACTTTCATACTTTTTAGCAACAACTTCCTTTAATATACGTTAGCATTGACCATCGATGCCTCCTCTCGTATTAGTGAGCTAAGTGATTATTTTTACCCTTTTCAATTATATAGCCAGGCCGAATTTTCCAAGTTTGGCTACTTCAAAGAGACCATTTGCAGAGGAATACAATTGGTACGATAGCCTGCGTGGCTGGAAAACCAGCTAGACTACCAATTGTACGACCCCATTATCCGGTTGTGTGAAATTCATTTAGGAAATCTACGTATTTTGGTATTAGTAGTAAAATGGGGTGGGTAGTTAGACTTGATGTCCATTAGAACGAGTATTTGGAGCCAAGGCAAGCAAAAAAACAATTCTGATTAGAATTAATATAGCACTGTACTGATATCATTAGAGAATTCGAAATTTCTTATCTTGTTCTAAAGCTGGTTCAGGTTGGCCTGGCTTGTGTAGTTTTATTTGCAACTGGATCCACGCTTAAGTTATTTCTAATTTAATTTTTTTTAAACAGAAGTTACAAAAGATATTATCTTTTTGTTTTTCATAGAAAACCTGCGGCTTGAGGCTGGGTATGAAGCGTTAAACGACAATCAATGGCATTCAGTGGAAATTAGAAGAAACATACGCAATGTAACGGTACTACTAGACAGCAATTATACGACCCGCGGCGTCTTTTTGAGAGATATCATCCGTCGGGTTTCCACGCGAGGGAACAATCCTGTGTATATAGGTGGCACTTCCGATTCCAGATTTATTAGCCAATCTAATTCAAAACGAAACTTTTCGGGTTATTTGCAACAATTGAGTTTTAATAACTACAACCTATTTGACAATAAAGAGCATGGAAGACCCCGTAAACATGGGTATGTGATATTGGGAAAGCTGTCTGCTCAAATATCTACTACAGTTTCAAGCAAATCCTTATTGGGAAGTGATAGTGTTTCTTGCCTGGATGGTAAAGATTGCACGACACAGTCGAGTCCCGCCTCAGGTAACGTTTTCTACTCTCTTCTGTTTATCTTATAATGATCTTTGTAATTCCTCTCTATTACAGTGGCTATCGTGGCATTGTGACACGAAGGTTCCAAGATATGTAACGATGGCCTGGAAAGTATGCATTTTGTTAAGAAAAGCATTTATCTGTTCCATGGCCGTTAGAGAAAAGTTAATATTGCAGATCTCCGAAGGAAAGTTCCTACATCCTGCATCCTGGGTTCTCGATCAGTGGTTGTTTTTATTTATTTCTTATATGTTGCTCTATTTTGACTAATGTTTATTCAAACTAGAGCTTGCAAATGACAAGATAATATCATTCTTAGATACTGGAAAAGGTTTCAGTAATACCGTATACGGTTTTAGAAACTTTATCAATTAAAACGTACGAAGTATGGGGAGTCATTTTGGTATGAGCTTAAGACGTTGTTGTATTACTTGCTTGTTTTTAAACACAAGGTTCCAGTATAAAAGGGTTAGGCCCGCCTCTTTTTCGACCCTTTTCACGAAATTTGATTAAATTTTGAAATGTAATGGCGGCCATTGATAAAAGAACAACCCACTTTCAACAATTCGAGGTCATCTACACCATAATCCTGAAACAGTTTCATTTTTTAATCGTAAATGAAGTCATTGGCATATTACCGTTCTACTGCTAGACGTACGTCGTGGAAGGCTGCTGATAAGAATTAAAATATACGAAATTTATTGCCAGACCAATTCGAAATTTGTGCGTGCTTCGCAAGACCAAATTAGACAAACAACTTCGATCGAGGCCCGCATTTTTTTCGTTACTTTATTCAGTGAAACTTTGCTTCAGGAATTAAAATTAAGTAACATTAATAAAATTAAAACCAGCCGAATACCGTCATGGCAAGGCTCATAAGCAAGAATGAGCTATACATAACTTTGTGTATTGCGAAACTAATCTAAATGCAAATAAAACGCAAATCAAAAAGCGCGCCACAGCTGGCAGAGAGCACGGACCTTTATAGATGTTAACTCGACGGCGGATGATTGGCAACTGAACGTGTAAAGCCCCCGGGCTCAGCCCTTTTATAATGGAACCTCGTGTTTAAAGTAGTCAACTGTAAATCGAACGCGGTATTTGGCACATTTTGCTGCTTGTTTGTCAGTGGAGTGAAATACAGCGTGTGAATTGGCAAACCGTTAAGTGTGTTTTCCTCTCGTGTTTTCAGAAAACTTTATCTAAAAATTTCATTTTTTACTACAGATATTCTATTTTGTACAATGCTTCCTAAGAATGTGGTAACAGTTACTTGTTCATTTCTTGGTCCTCAGCAGTTTTAGTCAAAATATTGAGTTCTTTAACAGTATGTTTTTGTCTTTTTTTCACTTCAAGGAGTTTCTTTGCCGTTTCAAACAACGGTTCTTGCCAGGCCAACATCACAAGTTTTCCGCATAGAAAAACAAACCATCAATAGAGAAGGAAGCCTTCTTGTTCCTATCTGGGTCGTTGTTTTAGTGGCAGTAGTGTGTTTCATAGCTCTTTGCCTGACAGCATTTTTTATGATACGTTGGAACAAACGATACAGCGGATCATTTAACACACGAACCATGAACCCTTCACCAAGCTTCAATGACAACAGAAAAAGATTCAGTAGCACTTCCTCAACAACAAATGTAGCCAAATCAGTTTTTACGAATGTTTAGGAATTTGAGGAAAGTGAAAGAGAGCTGAAGTCTGACTGAAGCTTACTGGTGTTTGTTAGTCAAGCTCACGTGTAGCTTTGTGGCAAAAAGAATCCAGTGACTTGATTGGTTAGAAGTACTACGGGTTTTACAAGTGTCGAGCCGGTCATCTTTGGAAGGAACACTTGAAGGAATATTGATGCATTTACTCTAAAGTTAACCTCTATTTCACTTATGTGTGGTATGAAGGTCATTAATATACCAAGAGATTCGAACTTTTAAGAATCATATCATATCAAGTTAAGAGAGAAAGACATAGCCCGAAAGTATTTCGAAGGCGTAAGGTATGAGGTCTGAGTCCGCCACAGACCATTGCGATAGCATGCAATTTTCGATACAGGTAATCCAAACTGCATCAATTTTCCTTCTTTTTTTTGCACCGTTTGTGGAGGACTGCAACGCATTCGCATTTGTGTGCATGTTTCGATTGGCATGCTTTTAAGCAACTTTGATTGCGTGTACCAAAAATGCAAGTTGTTGTGAGGGTCTGCGGCGGGCTTCAACAACTTTAATGACCAGTCAACAAAACAGCTAAGAAAAGCCAAAGAAGATCTGGTCCAGATTCATGGTCGGAGACCCATTTCAAAACTGTGTTTCAGCACCTGTTTCAAGTAAACCTCTATTCGTTCAGACAGGACGTTGAGGAGGTGCAGGCAGGTAGAAGAAGTTTAAAATTGTTAAACAAGTCCTCTCGTGGTGTACCAAAATAAAACTGTCGAACAGAGGAAATGAAAAAGACCTTTTCCGTGTTTAAATTCACCGCTGATAAAAATGGAGTTTCGACGCATGTCACAGACCTAGTCTCAAACTGGGGTAAAATATTCGCAAATTCCAGCAAGACGATCTACTTTTATCAGCGGTATCTTAAGCACGCGCATGCGTGTTTTTGATAGCACTTCCAGCTATGGGCACCTTTAATATTCTTAGTTATTGCTCAATCTTGCAAAAAAAATTGCAAATTGATTTTAACAAAGTTTACAATTGTTCAATATAGGCTGTGTTATTTACAATCGAACGCACCGTTTTCTTGCAAAATGTTTTCCTAAAAGCTTTTTTCCTTTACTAACGGCATGAAGGCGAGATTGCTTTGGAGCAAAACTAACACGCATCATTGTTGTTTACTGTTTAATATCATTCTCTTATCTTCAGGTAGAATACAAAGAAATTTAATTCCGTAAAGCCCTTCTTAGATCATATTTTGATATAGTAACTATTCTATGAAATGCTTTGGTTTGATCGTGGATTTAGGAGCGACCCGAAAGGGGGATACTGTAAAGAAGAGAAATTATCGTACAAGTTGAAAAAAGAATAATACTAAATTATAGCTACTACGGCCATACATCTTTCATTATTTTCGAAGTCTGTTGAAAAGGACTATTAAGCCATATCTAGGGTTGTAATCAATCAATTATTTAAATGCGCAATACGTGTGATGCATGTTTTAAACCCTCAACCGTTGAGTTGCAAATTGCCAAAATTATAGTCTCTCTGTGTCTTACCGTAATTTTTATAAAAAGAATATTTGTATTATATGTAAATTTTTTCAGAAAGTAAAAGAACATTTGACTTTTTCAGTAAACACAGTTAAAAGATGTTGTTGTTTCTTACTTTCTCTGAATATGTTGTTAAAAGAGTTAAAACTCATCCTGTATCCTGGTGATAAAGAAAAAGAATTTAAAATAGAAATTTGAAATCCAAATTAGCCCTTGGCATATCATTTGTATTTCAAGTTTCTATTATAATTTCTTATTCTTTTTCACTAACTTGTCACTTTCCCCCGGTGAAGGCTGGAGTTCAACCGAAACGTTGGAGTTTCAGGTTTTAGTTAAAATCTTATATTCTGACTAAACTAATTTTTATTTTGATTGCTATCTATGTCATGTTGTATATTATAGTACAGTGCAATGATGCTATATATATCATGCTGCAGTGCCAGGATACTAGATAAAACATGCTAGAGTGCAAGGATACTAGATATATCAAGCTGCAGTGCAAGGGTACTAGATATATCATGCTGCAGTGCAAGGATACTAGATACATCATGCTGCAGTGCAAGGATACTAGATACATCATGCTGCAGTGCAAGGATACTAGATACATCATGCTGCAGTGCAAGGATACTAGGTACATCATGCTGCAGTGAAAAAATGCTAAATATACCAAGCTGCAGTGCAAGAAAGCGAGAAATATCATGCTGAAGTGCAAAGATACTAGATATATGCTGCAGTTGAAAGCATGCTAGATACATCATGCTGCAGTGCAAGAAAGCGAGATATATCATGCTGCAGTGCCACGATGCAATATATATATATTATGCTGCAGTTGAAAGCATGCTAGATATATCATGCTGCAGTGCAAGAAAACTATAGATATATCATGCTGCAGTGCATGCAAGAATGCTAGATATTTCATGCTGCAGTTGAAAGCAAGCTAAATACATCATGCTACAGTGAAAAAAATGCTAGATATATCATGCTGCTGCGCAAAGATACTAGATATATCATGCTGCATTTGAAAGCATGCTAGATATATCATACTGCTGTGCAAGAAAGCGAGATATATCATGCTGCAGTGCAAGGATGCTAGGTACATCATGCTACAGTGAAAAAATGCTAAATATATCATGCTGCAGTGCAAGAAAGCGAGATATATCATGCTGCAGTGCAAGGATACTAGCTATATCATGCGACAGTGCAAGAAAGCGAGATGTACCATGCTGCAGTGCAAAAATACTAGATACATCATGTTGCACATGAAAGCATGCATGCTAGATGTATCATGCTGCAGTGCAAGAAACCTAGTTACATCATAGTGCAGTGCAAGGCTACTAGATATTTCCTGCTTCAGTGCAAAGCTAGAAGCGGATTAGATGATGGAAGCTTTCTATGCGCGTTAGCCCCATTATTATATGTGAAAAGAAAAACAAGCTGGGCGAGGGGCCGACCTAACTTTTTTATTGCATCAATAAGTGTTGCTTATACCACGAACACAGCGCCCCGCTACATTCGAGCCGGGTCAAGCAATGATTTGACACTGGTATTGGATACCAGTTTATAAATTCTGCTTTTACCACGCTTAGTTGCAAACAATCGTTTTGACGCTCGATGTAAAAATGAGAGCAAAATATAAAGATTTTTACCACAACAAAGAAGGGGAGGCAGGAAGGGAGACTGTGAGGGAAAAGTAGGGTAGGGCAGGTGAGGAAAATTTTCTTGTGTTCAGCATTAGTTAAGTAACAAAGGCCGCTCCATTATAGAAAATACTTTGTTTACCAGAACGATGGAGTTGTCAACTATTTTGAACTCCTTGCAACACCAGGAATACCATCAAAGAGAAATTGTACACTTGCAGAAATAAAGTCAGAGTTGAACTCAATATAATAGGGTAGATGTCTACAATGTTTTTCGAATACAAAGAACGTACAAATATGGCTAGAAAATTTATGAAAATTCAACAATGTTGGTTTTTCAAACATTCTGTTACTTTGTCAAAGGATTTGTTTTGAATTACCTACAACGCCAGTTTCGGCAGATATCACTTCTCAAACCAGAGCCGAGCTCAGCAGGTGTAGAATAACTGTTGCATGTTACATATGAGCTTTTGCCTACAAGGCTTACAAAATAATAACGATCTATTTGGTCTCTCATTGTCGCCCTATGAGCTACTCTTTTTTAAAGAATGTTTTTATAAGAACATGAGACAGCGGAAATATTCAAAATTTAAGAACATTCTAAGGACGTACTGAGGCTGAGGGAAGAAGTTTTTTTTTGGATACCACTCGAGATTATGAAATTTATTCTTTTCTCAACTATTGTTCGACCATCAGTGCAGTTGCCTTTTGTATTTTGCTTGTACACATTTTGTGTTAAAATTTTTTATTTATTAACTTTTTTTCTTTTTGTCGCTCATGGTATAGCGCCAATTCAATAAAACATATTTGTGCTTTGGTTTGTATAAACGAAAATTAACAACTGTACACCCAGTACTAACGACTGTGTTTTTAAGAACATTTTAGGAACATTTGGGGCTGAAATCCTCAAAATGTTTAAAAACACTCAGCCTGGCTTTAAAATAAGACTCTCTTACATAAAGAGTGTTAGCTATAAAAGCGGTCGGCATTTGTAATATTCAACATAAATATCACAAACACGGATTCTACATAAATATCACAAACATGCATGAACTGTTAAAAAAATGCAGCCAAAAAAAAAACTACATCACTAATCTGCGAGATTTGTCGCACACCTTTAACATTTTAGTTGGGAAAAATCCGGAGATATCTTGGAAATGCCGTAGGGGATTTTCTTGCATAACTTGCTCGTGGCCTGGAACTGCGCTACCACAGAAGAATAAATAAAACATTTGTAGTTTCTGATTCCAAATGAAGTTTCCCTTCTACACAACATTATGAAAAGAGGAAATAAACATCTTGCCAACGTGCCAATCATAGCAAGTTATTACATCCAAAAGATTAACAGCGGTAAAGATTTGGAACAGATACCACAGTTTCGATAGGTTGTACTTGAAGACGCGACGGCTGACCAACAGATTATAAAGGTTATGCTTCCGTAAAGGCTGTTTAGTTGTGGAAAGCCTGCAGAACGCGTTGTTGGTCATATGGCTCGGTTTCTTACATAGATTGCTCTTAAATCTTGAATAAGAGTTTCACACTCTTCAACAAGTCATCCTCTTCGGTAGAAACTGCTGTCTTTGTTGAAGTTTTCGCTCCTGTTGCTAATCTCCAAGCAATGAAGACAACTTTTTGTCTGTTTCCCTTGGTCTTAGGTTTTATTGTTATAACAGGAGGAAGTCCTCCTCGAAAGAAAAAAGGCAAAGCACTCACGTTCAGCAATTCCCGTAGTTATGCTCTTTATGCAAGCTGGAAACCATCGCCACGCGCGGCTCTACAATTTTATTTCAAAACAGTTAACAAAGATTCATTTCTGTTTTATATGGACGATATGGGACAACGAGAATTTATTGATTTGTTTTTGGTGAATGGAAGTGCAAGAATGCGTCTCATAGTTGGGAGATGTAACATGAAGAAAACATTTGTCCACGGTCAGTTTCATGATGCCAAATGGCATCGCGTGTTGGTAAAGAGAAACGATGAAGAGACAGCCTTGATTATTGACGGCAAAATTCGCTCCAAGCCAATTAGCTGCTCTGGCCATTCTAGATTTGAGGTAAAGAGTAAAATAATCATGGGCTCGTTCAGTTTTAGCCCAAATATTTCATCGCAGGATTTTGCATTGGGTTATCAAATTTTGCAGGAGGCGAAAAGAGCGAGGTAAGTGTATCGGAAAGCGCTTGTTTACGTCAGTTGTTAATATCTCATATATACTGTTTTGTTGTATAAAGCTATGCGGATTTTCGTTGTTTGCATCATACTTGCCGCTGCCTTGATAAGTTTTCGTAAGACTGACAGATTATGGGCATGGTGACGCAATAAGGCGAACCTTTGACATTAGCCATTAGTTTACGGTTTTTGTTTTACGATATAACACACGCAGAAGCTTTTCTTTGGCAAAAACCGAGATTGTTTTCTTTTGCTATAAAAGTATTTTGTGTGCAGCCTACTTGCTTTTTGTACTAGAACTGCCTTTAGCTGCTAACAATATGTGTCTATATTAGAAAAAATATTCTTTAAAAGCTTTTGAGAAATTTTGCACAAAAATGATACAATCGGGGCCTTGGGGTACTTTTCAAGCTACATGCACGAATACTTAATCAGTTCATGCGAAATGAAATTAAATATTCAAACCGTTCATAGCTTGGATAAACCTATAAAAGCTCATTTATTAAACACAGAGCAATAATTCCATTCATTTACATTAAAGAAATGCATAGAAAATATAGTTTTGGTATCATATCTACAATCTTGGTTTGGCTGAAAGCGTACATGAAATATAAATATATACAACAAACTGTGCGAAAAAAAAAAACAGATTACAATAATCGAGATGATCTTTTCTCTCTATTTGGAATGAAAACATAAACGGTGTCGCAAAAACATCCGAGAAACTATAACTGATATGTATTAAAAGCAGCTATTCCGCTATTTTCGCAGAATTTACATGAATAAACAAAATTATCTCACTATATGTACAGAGTTTATCCTAGCTTAAGCCCATCGCACACTTGTGCGATAGCATGCAATTTTCGTCGCATGCAATCAAAATTGCAGCACATCGCACAAGTGTGCGGGGGCCTGCGATGCAATTTCTATCGCATGCAATAATGATCGCATGTATCAAACATGTTTGATTTTCTTAAAAGTGAACGCAGTTTGTCGGAGGTTATTGCATCTTCTCGCAAACGTGTGCGGTGAATGTGCGACAACAATTTCGGCTTAACAGATTTTAATGCCTTAAATCCGAGAAGACGCGAAGGTCTAACCGTTTGCAGATGTTAGAGCAAAGGCAGCACCTTCTTCTCAGTTGTTTTAAGACCCTGAGTGAAGGTCCGGCACAGGGAATCGAACCCAGGCCTCCCGCACGAAAGACTGCCGCTTTACCAACTAACTAAGGATCTTGACAGTAACAGTACCGACCGATGAATCAACTATGCGAAATAAACGCACCATCAAAGTTTAGTATAGTATTATTTTACAGTCAAATAGTACAGTTTTGGATTGTGAAGTCCGCAAGAGTCAAGGAGTACTCAACAACGATTGGCTTATAAAGGTTCTCTTGAGTACTAGTCAGTGATTGGTCGGCTACAGATAATTGCACTTCTTTTAAACTTCAAAGTTAAAGCGTAAGAGCTACACGTATTGTTGGATGTGGCTGGAAGGTCAAAGCCACAAGTACTGCACATGCGTAATTAAATTGTTATTCCTTGCAGCAACTAATAGAGTTGGCTTGCAGCCAAAGTCTTGCATTATTGCACAGCTTTATGTATATTGTATTGCGGACGTGAGCATTCTAGTTATCTGCACCTTGCTGACGAATGGCGTGGCCCAATATGGCCAAAACAGCTGTCCACGGCTACTAACACCCAGGCTCAACCTATTTTTAGGGTTCAGTACGTGCTTAGCACCTCAGTCCCGGGAGGAGGAGGGTACTTCGGGGTTAAAAGGGTAGGGAGGACCGTCGGAAAAGTCCTCCAAATACCCTAAAACTACCAAGGTTTAAAAATTTTCCATCGTAAAAAATACCAAAAGAAATTTAAGAAAATTTAAAAAGCTAGCAGATCGGCGCTCAGTTCCCTCGCGTTACGCCGAACGTGGTTTATGCAGTAAGTAAAGGTGTGCGAGGCTTTTGTTTTAACTTTTTGTTCAGTACGCACGTTTGCTGAAACACGGGATAGCAAGCGCTAGCAGTCCAATAGCCTGGTGTTTTGAACCCCCAGAAATACAAGATTTCCTCTCAGAACCCCTCAAAAATAACGGACTGACGGTTTTAGCCCCGGGTATTTAAAAACTACGGTCATACCAACAACACCAGTATAGGGAGTAACCGCCACCACCGGGATCTCAGTGCTGACCCGCGAGGCCTTAGTGCCATTTTACTGCGCAGCTGTCTCCATATCATTAGCACGTATAAAACACAATGTGCAATACGCCTGATTTCTCATCGCCAGCCTGATCCCACAAGCGCGACGCTTCCAATATTGCTTCTATCTTTCAGTTAGAATCTGAGCTTGTTTGTTAGCGATGCCGTTCTGACGAACACCACTGAAGACTGAAACAGCTGTTAAAGGCTGCAAACACTCAGGCTCGCTACTTCCTTATGGTAAGGTAGATATTAGAGATAATGGTTTATTTTGCCATATATTGCAAACTATTAGCCGCAGTAAATTGCTTTCTACACGCATGTGCAGTAATTGTGATATTGTTTATGCTCTTGCTCTGATCAAACGGAAGGCAAACAGCAGTTTTGTCAGGGCTCACGAAACCGCATCCTGTTCACTGTCTCTTCAAACTGGCGAGGCATCTTACCACCAAAGCAACCACAACCAATCATAAACTGTTTGGAAATCCTAATTTGAAAGGCCAAGTGCAACTATATTCCAACATCAGTGAAAATGGAATTGAAAACAAGGAGTTTTTAATTTTAAAACAAGTTTCCACCGCGCGCGTAACTGACATTGGTCATCTACTCGTCTCAGACTTTTGCAACCGAGTCATAATTATTGTGGTCACCTGCCAAATCACCTGTCTCGACATCTCAGTGCACTATATATACACATTACGGTAACTGTAATGTCCTCCTTAAAACTCTCGGTCAACTGGCAATGTTTACAGCAATAAAACAAGATTACAACATTAGTGTAAATAGAGAAAAAATCTGGTTTTCTTATACTTATAAGCTTTTTTTTGTGAGTTGATAACATATTATCAATTATGCGTAAACAGAGCTATGTCAGAAAACTTAAAGTAATATTTAGTATATCTATGTCTTCAGGCTTTCTCGAATACTGTCGATCATAAACGTTGCCGAAGGATTTTGAAAATAAGCAACACTGCAACAACAACATTGTGTTCACAGTTTAGACTAGTAGACTCGCCAGCAAATTTAATTTTGCTCCTTAATTCAGGCTCTTTCGAAAGATTCAAACAGCAACTTATCGCAACTAGGCCGGAGTTTCTTGCGTTCTTGAGTTATTGTGATATTTCACAACGCGAAACTTGCTTTACAAATAAATTTAAAATCAATCCTAACGGGTTAGCGACTAGATCTAACATCATTTAAAAAACAAATCGCGATAAAATGTTAGCTAGATATGTAACCAGCAGAAAAATGCTCCACTTGAATAAAATGAAGCACGACTCACGAGAGAATTTACAACATACAAAGAGCCATATGTAAAATAGTTGTTTTTACGGGCAAACAAATAAACATTGTTATTAGGAGTGTGAAAAGCGTTGGAGATGAAGATGTAGCCTTTAGGATACGACGTTGAAAATAAACGTGACAGGTGTCAGTCTATTGATGTCCTCGTCATAGCAGAGTTTGTTATCGCGTATAAGCGTTTGCTAAATAAAGGACTTTTATTTTACTATCATTTTCTAATCTAAATAATTTTTTTCTGAAATTCACAGATAATCTAATTCTAAAAAGCAAGTTCAGCTCATAAAACTTACTTGGTTGTCCTATCAAATGAATCTGCTTGTCTTGTTTGAGAAAACCCATCCTCTGTATGTACCTTGCAGCAGTTACTTTCATGTCAGAAAACCCTCCATGTTTTCTTATCAAACGACTTTCATCCATGTTTTGTAATGATTTCCTCCTGGAGTGATGGTCATTCTTTTCACGCCGACTGCTTCTCCGGAAAGAATAGAAAGTTTGTGTCTTTGTTGTAGCTATTATATATCCATTTCCGTCAATTAGCTGTTGCCAGCAAGTGACTGGTGTACCAAGATATGGTTTCGCTGTTATTTCTTTAACGAGAGGCATGTGAACTCTCCAGCATTTGTTTAGGTATTCAACAATTTGATTAAATGTGCTCAAACGGCCAGGTAAATGTGCCTTCCTCATTTGTGTGACACTGCAGTTGTTTTGAAACCTGGCGATACAGGACGAAATAAAGTTTCTGTAATTCGAGAGTTTTCTCATCATTCCGGGTGCAACTTCCTGGGTTTTCACGAGTTCTCTTTCTCCAGATTGGAAATGATTCGCTTTCATACTTTGGCAATTTTGATAACAACTTTGATATCTCGGACTTGTGGTTCTCTCAACAGAGTAAAGCAGAAGCGAGTTGCTCAAACCTTAAAAAGTAAATGAATTTCAGACTGTTGTTTCCGGAACGAAGCTTTAATTTTTAACAACAATTGTTCATCAGTAAAGACAAAATGTAAAATTCGAGAACCTTACCTGAAATCAAGTACATTAAAAAGAAAACCAACACGACCATTCTCTTCATTTTTCAGCCGAGTCCACGTATCAAAAAATCAAGCTTCGAAACAACCAAAATTGGAAGTACAACATTTCGGTTGCGTTAGATAAATTTGCATTAACTTCGGCTCCGGTTTTTTGCGTACAGCGGTGTGTTTGTAACAACACTAGCAATACTGGCAGACTCGCAAAACCACATTTATAAAAAGCGGGTGTTTTTTCAAGAGAACGGTTACCCGTAGTAACGTAATCTGAGTGTCTATGATCTTTAGTTGACACGGTTCAGATTGATTGTTGGGACTGTTGGAAATAGTTTTTTTAGTTTTTAAAATTTTTCAGAGCGAAAATGTTTTTTTTTTCTACTTCAACAAAAAAGTGGACTTCACGCTTTTTTTAAATTCAAGAACCATTAAATTTACCGAGGCTCAATTGTTTTTAATTTTTCGGTGATTCGAGCCTCAAATTGTTCTTAAATTGTTCTTATTTCTATGTGTGGTTTAAATCAAATTAAAAACTAAGTATTATTGTAAGGAAGTAACTTAAGTGTAAGTATTCGTGAGCAGCGGATAATTTGTGGCAATAACAAAAATTTAAGGAGAAAAACTGCGAATCACTTTTTACTTTTTCTGGAGTTTTAAGTTAAAGTTCGGAACTGAGTAAAGTTAAAAACACAGCTATCGAGCCCAAGCCTCAGGCTTGTTCTTAGCTGGTTATTAAATTTCGGCAAATCTTAGCCTCATTGTTATAAAGTTGTGCTTATAATACACTTATATAAAAAAGCGTGTAAGTTTTAAAGTTGACGTGGCGTGAGTGAAAATCAGCTTAGCGCCAGGCAGAGCTTTAGACCTCTGTAAAAGTGTATCTATCCTGATTTTGAGTGTAACTACTGGCTTATCCCGAATAAAAATACGTAGTTTAGAAGTAAAACTCTGATTTGTCCAAATGTCAGTGTGAATCAGTCCCGTTAAAGAGATATTGAACAAAGCTTTTTGGCACCTCAACCGTAAGGCAAACAAACCATGAGTTCTTAAGTCTCAAAGATTATTAAGTATTGCGATATGTTTTTATACTCTGTTTTACGGTCCGTCAAACGTACACTTAGATATCGTGGCATTCAGATTACAGTTTCGAAAGTATTGTCCCATATATGGTAATAACTCCGCGAGATGTGTGAAAGAAAAAGAAAAACAATCACTGTTGTTGTTTGGTTTTCGGTGACAGATGATTTGTCTGGGCCGTTTATTTTAGATTTTTCTTTTACTTTCGATAAAGCTTCGTCAACATTGAAGGAAAAATTAAAACAAACGCACGTTTAAAGCGAGCTAAGAAAATGACTATTCAATATTTGTACGCTTTTGAGCGGCTGTATCAACGTTAAATGTAATAACAACACAAAATACAATGTAATAAAAGTTGACACTAAATTTAATAAACTCGTCAACATGTAATAAACTCAACGCTAAATGTGATAGCAGTAATGGCAACAAATATTAACACTAAATATAAAAAACTCGTCAACAGCAAATGTGTAGTAGTTTAACTCTCAAAAGTAAATGTAACAAATATTAACACTACATAAAATAAACTCGCTCAGTCAAACCAAAACAACTGCTATTATCAAACGAAAGGGTATGGGCCACGGTCAGAGTTGTCAAGGGGTGACGTCATCAGTCATGTGACAGCAAATTTCAAAACTTGTGTTTTCATGTCTTAAAGTAGATACCTGGAATGTTATCTTATGGATGATGCCAATGTAAACGACTTGATTGGTTAACCCTTTCAGCCCTAAGGCATTTGTCAACATCTAAATTCTCCTTACAGTAAACAAAAGAAAACAAGCTGGTTAGTACTGATAAAATGAAATTTGATCATCCACCAAAAACTCTGGAAGACGAATTAAGAAATTCTCCTAAAATTCTCATAGGAATACTATGGACTTAAGTTGGGAGAACTTACAAACTCATCTATCGGCACTCTTAGGGGTTAAAGGGTTAATCGTTTGACTGCAGCTGCGGTCGTACAATGTGGACTTCCTTTCAAAGACAGCAGAACCCCAACTACTTGAATTCCTAGTAACATCCCTGCATGCCATAACTTCGTAGGAAGCGAGTGAAAAACACAAAGTACCGTACAAACCATTGAATTTAATCCCCAGAAAACAAGAACGGGGTACACAAGAACGGAATTGCATTTGAAATTATACACTGATACACGGGGGGGGGGAAGGTTTGTGGTTTCTCCTGATATCTAAGCGCTTTATCGATGCGAACTGGCAATCCCCCTAAAAAAGATTCATGGAACATTAGGCACATAATAGCAGCGCGGGACCCATTTATTTTTAAAAATTTAGTGTCTTGATCGTTCTCACGAGAGTTCTGACGCCAACCCTATTCATACAATAAGTTTTCAAAGTTAACTACTCGAATGAGAAAAAAAAAACACTACTGCTGTCCTCCCCCTCCCTTCCCCTCCACGGACTATTGAAAAAAACGATCAGAATTCCACGTGATTTCTGACGTCATCGCTAGACAACTCAGTGCCTGTGGCCCATACTGACTAGTACTCACTTGTTTAGTAATAGACGTATTTTATTTAGATATCGTTTTAAATGGACTGAGCGAGTTTGTTACATTTAGCGTCAAACTTATAACATTTCCTGTTGATCACTGTTACTAAACTTAGTGACAAAATTACATCGTTTAATGTAGTTAATTTTTATTACATTTAGCGTTGGCATTACATTTAGTGTAAATCTTTATTACATTTAGCGCTGGCATTACATTTAGTGTTAATTCTTATTACGTTTAGCGTTGGCATTACATTTACTGTTGTTATTACGTTTAGCGGTGATAAATCCGGGGCCAAGATTTTCTTTGTTCAAAAAGCAAACAACAAAACTGATTCCGGGTAATTTATTAATATTTATTTATTCCCGCTGTTATAATCTGAGGTTATTCATATTGAATTGATTTCTCCCATAATATTAACACGTCGGTTTTTGTATTTCTTGGAGATTTCTTGAGATATCTGAAAGGAACACATAAAATGATCAGCTAACATTGTCTGATGCCGATTACGAGTGCTGATATCTTATTAATATATTATAAATGATGGATAAATGTATATTACATCTGTTGTTACTTTTGTTTTCATCATTAACATTATCATAACATTAATAACGGTAACAGAAATGAGTGGAAAGCATATTGGTCTGAAATCATACTCGTGATTTTGAAGTCGAACGAGAGCGCGAGTTCGATTTGAAGTCGAAAGGATTTTATGATTTCAGAACAAAAAGTTCAATCACCATTTAATCATATATAATCCATTTTAAAATCATTTTCTGTTAGCTCAATTCAATTTTCAATTACAATCTAATTATATCGATTACGAAATTACTTTCTGTGAACTATAGTGTAACTCATTTTCCTTGCTCCATTTACATATAATATTTTGGTGGATTCTGATTGGCTGTTGTAGATATGTAGCCCCAACTGTGCTGTGATTGGCTTTTCAAAAAAGTGCGACTACAAGCTTAAATGAGTGCGAAAACTATGTAGTTGGGAACCAATAAAATTTTTAAAATGCAAATGCAAGTGGTTTCAAAAAGAAAACTATTATTACTATTATTATTGTTATTATTATTATTATCATCATCATTATTATTATTAAATATATTGTATCATTATTACTATCATGATTGTTATTATTATAACATAGAGAAAACGATGTTCAACCTCTTTATTATTGAGGAATCGTTGAAAAGGTAGTTTTAAAAACATATTTTTTACACTAATTTTTTCTTTGCAACGCACCAAAGTCAACGGTAATTTATCAGTGTCGCTAGCTTATGGCACTTTTATGTTAAGAAAAAAAAGACTGCAAATATGAGTTAACCCAATAGCGCGAATTGTTATCTGTCTTTCAGAGTTGTTCGCGTAGTTGTTGGACGACTTCTAAACGTTACTGAGAACCTCGACAGACCAAAAAATTCCGAATTTTTTTTCGCTTTATGTATTAGATAGTAATATAAGATTTTTTTTTGAGTTCTGACGCATTTGTCGAGTCAATGATGACGAAGTAGCCTGACTTTTTTATTTCTCTCTACTATCCATTACCTCTCTCCCCCGCTTCCGACCCCAAAACCTTCTTAAAACTCCCACAAATCCCAAACTACTTCACCCAGTTCTGAATATGAACATGCACATGCACCACAAAGTAACAATCTTTTTCTGTGACCTTAATTTTAGAGAATATGTTTTGTGGGAGGAGATTACAAAGACAATTTCTGTGCGAGGACAAACCGAAAGAGAGCTCAACTGAACGGAAAAACGCAGTCAGGGTCGCAAGCCCGTGTCGAGTAAATACGTTCATTTGTCACCAATTCCATTCACTTTTGGTTCAGCTGACCTTGTTAAGTAATGGTCCGTGTAAGAACGAGAGAATCTCCCATTGTTCTGCGGCATTTCGCTTTCCCCACACCAGAATGATTAAACTTTCATACTGAGAATACATCGATCAGTATACAACACAGTTTTGAAGTGAAAAGCTTCGAAGTTTTATTTTAAAGCAAGGTTTCTTTTGTGCTATACTATTCAAGCCAATCATAGAACTCCAAAACAAAAGCGAAGCAAATCTTTTTATTTTCAAGGATCCTCACATAGAACTATTCTTAAATTTAAAGACAAAATTGTTCCAATTAGAAAGGAACGAATGAGTGGACTGGAAAGAAATACATCAGCTTACTTATTTTCAAAATTTAGCCAATCAGATCAATAGATTAATAATACCGCAATTAGCACCTTTCTGCATTCCATTGCCGCTGACCTCTCTAGTTCTTACTTGGAACGTTAGTTAATACTTACATCTACGGTAAAGTATTTGCATTTAAACAAATATTATTTTTATATACCTAGACTTTCATTCAACAAAACGAGCGCTGTAAGTGGTTGATTCTTTGTCATGTGCCCTTGATCAAATTCAAATGTATCCAGATTTTGCCCGCCCGCCCGCCATTTTTTTATTTTATTTTTATAATTGTTAAAAAGGAAAGTTTAAATATATAACAAAGCACTTAAAGTATAGTCCCTTGGGAAACAAGTTAGTTTTGTTTTCCTCGAGTTTCGAACATCGGGATTCTCAGGAAAACTAAATTAGCTTGTTTTCCGAGGAACCATGCATTAAGTGTATAGTATTTACATTCGTACCTATATTTAAAGTTTTTATTTAAAGCTATACACTTAACATTCTTTTGTCTACATTAACTCTTAAAAATTTTCTTGGTAAGAAAATACCTGCGATTGCAAAACCTTTGTCTTTTCTCTGATGACATCAAGTTTCGGTTCCAATTCACTCTGTTGTTCAACGGCCGCTTGTCGTTTTTTCGCCATAGTGTTACACGACAATAACAACTTGTCGGCGGTTCTTAACTTCTGTTGTAAAGAGTCAACTAGTCGATCCAAATACCTGCAATAAAATACGGGATGTTAAGAAGGCCCGTTCTTGTCAACAATGACGTATTTATTTAATGGACTTGAGCATATATCATACGCGAAATAATATTAATTTTGTACAATAATTGCGAACTAATTGCGTCGCCATTTATTATTTTTTGCGTTGCTATGGTGAAAAAGCCTTTTATAGATGTCTGCAAATAATTTATTGTATATTTTGTGCATGTTGTATCGATGAATTATTTTTAAAGACTCTAGGATGAAAAACCGCTCTGAAACTTTCAGTCATAAGTTTTAGGACAATTTCTCTGACACGGACCAATACATGTGCGGCTTGGTACTTCCTCGCTTCCCTGAAGTAAACTTAATCTTTTTAGTCCCATGATTAGTTATATTGATAAATTTTCCCAACTAGAGCCAACCACTTTCCATTGAACCGAAGTTTCACTTGTTATCACTATAATACTGATCATTTCTCATTTTCTCAATACCAAATGCCTTATTTTATATGTGTTATTTAAGGAGAAGTTAGATGTTAGTGACTGGGTCTGAAAGGGTAAAAAGGTCTTAAAATCTAGTTGAGGAGGCTTTCAAGGGTGCAAATGGACGCAAAACTGAACGATGGCCGATGTCGAAATTAAAAGCGCCACAATTCTTAAAGATTCTGAAGTCTGGCGGAAAATCGAACCTACAGGCCTACGTCACGTCGAGATGGCAGTAGCTCATGTACTATCTAAGTATCATAACTTACTAAAATCTCAGGAAAAGCTTTAAGAGCTTCAGTGCTTTACATTTTGTTTGTTATTTTGTAAACATTTCCGTATTATGGCCTTCAGATATATAAGTGTAGTTGGTAAGGCGCCAGTCTTCCATGAGGGATGCTCGGGTCTGATTCTGGTACCTTACTATCCGTACGAGGTTGCGACGCTCGGAAAGAGTGATCCTGCTCATACGCCCAAAAACGTAAAATAAAATTCTAGGCCCAGTTGTTCAAAGGCTGATTAGCACTAACCTAGGGTTAAGGGGTAAACTTACGCTCTTGTTTCGAACCTGAGACTGATTTGAACTGAAATTTTGGAATGGACAACTTTTTTTCAGTGGAAAAGCTAATCAATATTTCATAAGAACCATAAACTTTTTGTTAGAGAAGAAATTTACTTCTTTGAATTTTGGCTTCACCCAGGGTTAAAAATGACCAGCCTTTGAACAACCGGTCTGGTAATAATAGTACTCAGAGTAATGTTTTACAGTTCGTTGCTCATTTTCAAAAGTTGTACAAAGAATGTCTAAACTTTTTATCACTTTTCAAGCTCAAGTTTCGGTCGAAGGTTCTATAATGGTGTGCACAGTGGGTGTTGAACTGTACCTGGGGGAGCTCTTCAGTAGGAACAAGTTGTGCATGCGGACGGAGGTAAAACTTTCCAACAGGCTGCTGACGGCGCTTTTCATCTCCTGTACTGTGACCTGGGTTTGTATCTGAAGTATATGAGGGGCGCTCTGGAACTGTGTCGGAGCAACAAAAAAACACATTTTATAATAGGCTGGGAGATGATGAAACGAGGACGACAACCCCGACAACAATGGCTAAGGAAAATGCATCTCTTTCTTTTCAAGAAATGTATTCTCTTTCTTTTCAAGTTTATGTGGCTTATCATAGTTTTGTTATTTCTCCACTCGGTTTGATATTACTGCATGATGTGAGCCCTACGGGATTATGTAACTTTGATACTTTCTAAATGCAAACAATTATTTTCAAACTGAACTCGAAGTCGTGTGATTACCTATATATACTAAGTTTATTACACAGCTCTGAATCGGAATACTACCTGGTTAACCGACAGCACATCAACGTCCTTGCTCATCTCTGCCAAGCGCTGTGTTAAAAAGGCTTCCAACTGTACAAAGAAAAACGTAGATAATTTTAAGTCTTGATTTAGCAGAAACTTCTCTCCATTACTAGCAGTTTACTAATGGTTTTCCTTATCAAAGATAAGTTGAATTACTGACTAGTTCTAGTACATGCTTTCTTTTATAAGAACAACTTTATAAAACTTAAGAACATATTAAGAACAAGCTGAGGCTCGGGGCTCGTTGAGCAATTTTTTTTAGCTATACAAAAAATGCTTCGCAACTTTTTTTTCTTTTAGTCGTTATCATTGACTGAAATTAAACACTACCCTGAAGGTCGTTCCTTACTGACAATCGTTGTAAACTTGCATACAGCATACTGTATCTTTATAGGGAATTAGAATACACCCGCAAAGCAATCCGTTTTCAAATACATGTATTGCAGTACTTACATTAGACCTTAGACACACAGAGAAATAAGAACAATTTAAGAACAATTTCAGGCTCAAATCGCCAAAAAGTAAGAACAATGAGCCTCGGCCAAATTTACTGGTTCTTATAAAAAAAAGCGTGTAGTCACAATCGTTTACTGCGACCTTTATTCAAAAGCAATTATGTAATGCGGATAAGATTACGAGGGCGGTACCACACACCTAAGGTGGGAACCCCCCCCCCCCGCCGCCCATATTTATCATGTTTTCAGTGTAGCTCTGTTCTCCCCC
>JAOBAT010072557.1:0-21519 GCA_026413305.1 Hydrozoanthus tunicans | reverse complement strand
ATGTGCCGCCACCCACCACCTCCCCCGACAAAATTGGGTTCCTTAAAAATACCATTGTTTTGACTTCTTCCCTTATACAAGTGAAACAAAACATACATTATGAACTTGTTTTATTCAAAAGCTTTACTTCCCATGATTTAGCTTAGCTATTAGCAACCGCAGTTTGGATTGTGTTTTGACTTTGCAGTCCATCTTTCTTCCATTATTTCCGTTTTTTTGTCTTGGATTTTGACATGAAAGCTTGAAAAAGTTAGTAAACAGTTAAATGTCCCTCCACAGTAATTATATCGTTAATAGTTTAAAGGGATTACTTGTACTCAAAAAATCTTAATTCGCCCACAGCTAACGAATCGCGACTGAAGAGATTTTTAATTACTCTTGCTTCCATTAAGACTTAATTCAAAGATCGATTAGCTGTGATTTTTTTAAAAGCACAAGCTATAGAAGGAGAATTTTAACGTTTTTGTTTGACACTATGATTTAACTCACAGTTTTTAAGGCTCTTTGCTTGTGTGGAAAAACTTTCGTACACGTTCAGTGGACTTTGAAGCTCGACACAAAATGCCGCCCATAAAATACTGCAAAACACCTGAAAAAGTTGTAATCTGAAATTGAGTTTGCTGAAAACTTTGTCATCCACAGAAAAACTGACTCGACACTCTTAAAAGCGCTTGTATTTGTCGTCTCGATACTACTTGTTTCTTGTTTAGTTTTGGCAGCTCTGTATGCCAATGAAAAAATAAGAGCCAAAAGGTTCTCTAATATCCGTGCAACCGAACAAATTACGAAAGATGTGCGTAAGCCGACGACTTCGTCATGCACTAAATATCAAGTAACAGACAAACCTTTTGCAGCTTTCAAAGTTAATGTTATGTCTTCATCATCGGCATGTTTAACCTCAGAGTGTGTCCAAATATCTGCTGGTAGGAGATTTATGGCAAAACGTCAAGTCTGTTATTATTTTAATATGTGTTTTTTTTTTGTTGCCATGATTTTTGTTAACTAAACACAGAACATTTCCAAACTAATTATAAAGGATATAACGAACAAGTTTCCGCCTAAGAAAAACTTTACTTCCAGGCACTCACAGTTGCTAAATTCAATGTGGAGCTTTCGATTTAAGCCATCTATAGAACCATTTTTGAGTTTGGCACGCATGCATGTAAATTAAGCCTTTCGAAAACTGAAAAATATCTTTTAGATCTACGTTACCGGGTAGCTAGCCAATAGTGAATGTTTGCTTGTTAATATCTCAGGACTGCGTCTTTGCTGGAAAGTAATTGAACTCGATTAATGTAGTATTTAATGAGAAATCATTTCCTTAGACTTTTTATTGTTTTGTTTTCTGTACCATTTGTCCTGAAGATGGATGTATAGTCCGAAACTTCAATTTAAAAAAAAGTTTAAAAAAATTTAAACTTTTATGCTGGAGAGGCACAATTGATACTATACTTTTTTTGAGCTATTTTAGTTAGTAAACTGTAGCCTAATTAAGGACATGCCTTGCACTGATTAATAAAATTATACTGGCAACTTCTCGTTTACCAATTGACTTCTGTCAGGTTTTCATTTTTAGTTTAATTATATGGATATTGCCGACTTGATGTCTTTTAAACTTGTAAAAATTTTAATGCATTAATATTTGATTGAAATAGCGAGAACTTTATATTCTTACGAGTTGCCATTAAAGACTCCGTTTACTTTCGAAATCATGTTTGAATTCAAAACTGGATGCTTTTTATCGTTTATAACAGAACATGATAATCATATGGTGATACTGATCAACCGGTAAAAATTCCAAGAACTGTAGAAGCAACACTTTCTTTGTATGGAAAAAAATGAAACGAAAAAAAAACTTTCTGCGCTTAGAATAAAAAAAAATTTTAAATCTGATTAAGATTTCAAAAAGAAACACGATAGTCGGTTGTGCATTCTTTTTTTAAATGAAAAAAATTTCGGGATATTTGAAAAAACATGCACTTTGTATACTTTGAATTTAAGGCGGTTGCTTAGAGGAAACTTACAAAATCAAGTCACAAGAAATCGAGACCGTGCTTTTATTCAAAGGACAGTCCGGGATGATAGAATTAGTGTTAACTTGGCCTTCAAATGGGATTGGCTAAAGGAAGATCCAATCAGAATAGGCTAAACGAGTTTGGTGATTTGCCAAGATTCTATTTTGAACATTCAGCAGTAGTTTTGCATTTCTTTATGTCTTTTTTTGTAATGGACTTTTTTTCGGTTCTTAGGACTTCTCAAATCTATGGATCGAACCGCGAAACCCTGCGATGATTTTTACCAGTATGCATGTGGCGGATGGATGAAAAATAACCCGATACCAGAGAGCCGAACACGGTGGAGTCAGTTTTCTGTGCTTTACCGCAAGAACGAGGATGTTATGAAGAAATTAATCACCAATCCTGAAACAAGGAAAAACTTCACTAAAGTACGTTATTTGTTTTTTTCCTGTTCTTTGTTAGTACCGTAAACACTCTATTAAGCCTTCTCTCTAACAAGCCCCCCCCCGTCTAAAGATTCAACTTTTAAATAAGCCCCCCCTAGTTAATAACCCTCCCCTCTCTCCCATCGTAAAGACGATAAAGCTAAAAAACAAGGTTTCCTGTATCAAGCGGACATCGAAACGTCGATTAATTTTTAATAGCATTAACTGAAGCAGAATGATGAACGGAACGGATTGGAATGGAAGAATGGAAAGAAACGGAGAGGAATTAATGGAATGGAATAAAGAGCGGTAAATTAATGTTAATGTTTAATGTAACAAAGATGACGATGATCTTTGATACAAAGTTTTAATTTAAAAATAGAAATTGCAGGTATTATAATGCAAAGGCAGTAAAGAAAGAATAAGAGTTAATAAAAATGGTAATCCATTTCGGTTAAGTATTGCCTTATTCAGTGTTGGAACTTCGTTTTTAGAATGAAGCAGTTATGAAGGCATTTAAATACTATGACGCATGCATGAATGAAGCCGAAATCGAATCACTGGGTAAAAAACCGCTTATGAAGGTGATTGCAGACTACGGCTCGTGGAGTCTGGAACCCTCCTGGAACTCAACTACGTGGAATTTTATGGATAATTTTGTCAAGATCCAAAAATACCTGAGTATTTCACCGCTGTTTAACATGTATGTCAGCACAGATCTGAAAAATTCCACCGAGAATGTCATTATCGTAAGTATTGTTTCTTTGATATGACTTTTGACACTCTTAACACAGCACGCCGGGAGCCAAATATTTAAAAATGCTCTAACTATAGGTTTGTACTCTGACTGTTCCCTCAGATGTGGTTTTGATTGCGTTTCTTTTATTAGTTGAGTAAATTATACTGTTAATAAAAGATTGTCATCTCTGTTGAGGTAAAAACAAGTAAGTGACTTGAAAAACAAACTGCTAAAATTCATTTCGATACCCCCTCACTTGTTGTCATGGATAAAACTGGGAAGGATGCAATTCAACGAGGCAGCCTCATTGCACACAAATACATACACGGTTGCTGCCGCTATGCAGCCCATGTACGACCTCGGAGCAGAGCTCGACAGCGAGATGGAACAGCTTTTTTGTTGCCATTTTTAGAGAGGAAAACCAGATAACCCGTACTGAAAACTTGGAGCCTGTAGATTGAGATCAACAACTATCAGCCCACATGCGGGGCTCTGGTTTTGACCCCAGTTCCACAGTGGTGAGTGGTACGAGTGCTGACCGCCCTGCCATTCCAAATTCCCGTGTAAACTGCAAGATGCTAAATAATTGGGACCAGCTTATCGTTTTGTGTATAACAAATACTTTTGTTATTCTTGTACAGATGGACCAAACAGGTGCTGGAATATCACGAGAGGCATTCTTATATAACACTTCTTATCATCGCAAAGTGAGTAAACTTCTCGAGTGCACCGCACACTAACCCAGTCCATTCCGTTCAGAAACTTTTGAAAACGATCCTTTTTAATAAAACTTGATAAAGAAAGTTATTATCAATTATTACCATACGTATTTCACCCACACTGCTACGTTCACACGAAAACATGATTGAATATATTTTATAAAATAACCCAAATAGTACGCGCGCTGTGATTGGTCGAGAGCGCAGAAAAAAGTGTTCTGTAAGAGAGCACACGGAATGGCTTTGAAAGAAGTCACACAACACTGACAATCCGCCGCCATTTTATTGCTTGCAAATTACCAGTTTTTTTATCGTAGAAAAAATGTTAGCCAATGACAACATACAAAACTCTAATTTAAATCTGATACCAAATTAAAATGAGCCTATTTTATACATATTAAACTTGGAAACCAAAAAACAAAAAGATGCGGTTTGCTTCAGTCGACAAGTCGGAGCTCGAGCTAGCTCAACGAAATTCCTAACAAAAAACACGAAGTACTCGACGAAATGGTTTCTTTTGTTGAGAGTAATAAAACTCTCCAAATTATCACGTTCTAAAATTATTTAGACACACTAAAAGCAAAGAATGTTTAAAGAGCAACAAACCAACTTTGCAATTCAAGCTACAAGGTACCGAACTAATTCTTAAGTTTTTAACCTTATATGTCCATTCAACTTCATTCTACTTTTAATATGAAGAGTGGAGAAAAGAACCAGGAATTAAAAAGAGTTCCTCAGAAATTTCGACAAAAGAACTGTTAAAAAACATCTATTACCACTTTTAGTCGGCCGAGTGTGCACAAGCTTGGTTTCAATGGCTCTTTGAACAGTCTCTCCAACCAGATTCATTCATCAAGCAGCCGTGACACTGTCCCAGTCCAGATCCAGGGCACATGAAGTTCTATTGTTACAGATTGTGTAAAGCTTGATGGATTGTTCTTGGGATGAATTATCCAAAATGTCCAAATGAACTAGTTTTCTTCAAATCCGAACACACGAGGTCATTTCAAAGTTGTCTCAAGTGACGATTTCACTTGTAGTTTTTTCTGTTCCTAACTTAAAAGCTTGTGAGAAAGCATTGCCCAAGCTACTGCAAATACGATTGTTTTGTAATTTCTTTAGGAACTGAGGTGACTGCTAGCCTTTTCCAAAGGCAAACTTTCTAATAAAATTGAGCGTTTTTCATCGGTTCGCGACAGTTCAAATTCAAATTTCACGCTCTGTTGCTCGCTAGATGGCAGATGACGTGTAACGTACGTGTAAGGAGAATTTGAATGTTGATATAACGTTGCGCGTCTCTTTGCCTTTTCATAATTGTTTGTTTGTTATTTTATAAAAGCAACAAAACGCATGGGACGGCTCGTGACTTTCAAATTTTTTATCACTTCTCCCAACATCCCCCCTTCGTGCAATAAAAAACTACACAGCACGGAAAATGCGCTTTATTGCTTAAATAAAGGCCGATATAAGCCCAAATGGAGTTGCTTGATTGATCTCAGGCGAAGAAGTCCTAAAATCCCTTTTCGTTAGTTATCTCCAAAAACTCAAAGTTCCAAAAAATTTCTCATTTTGATTCCAAAAAATTCCCTTTGAAGAACGTTTTTGAAAAGCTCCGTTTTTTCTGCATATTTTGTTTAATTATTGTGAGCAATCATTGGCTTGTTAAGAAGTTGCACTTTAATAAGTGTTATATTACCAGTTTATTGTATAGATACTGATGAAATACCAGGATTTTTCCTTTTGTTGTATAGATACTGAGGAAATACTAGGATTTTTTCCTTTTATTGTATAGGTACTGATTAAATACCAGGATTTTTCCTTTTGTTGTATAGATACTGAGGAAATACTAGGATTTTTTCCTTTTATTGTATAGGTACTGATTAAATACCAGGATTTTTCCTTTTATTGTATAGATACTGATGAAATACCAGGATTTTTCTTTTTATTGTATAAATACTGATGAAATAGCGGGATTTTCCCTCTTTTTAAAAATCCATATCTTCATCGCAAGCAGTGAAGATAATATTTTTATCTTTCACGCGTGAGGATGTTGGTGTCGCCATGGCGCACGGCCGCTTCTTTTATGCAGGAGTTTCATCAACATCAAACCCTACATAGTCGCTTTGGGATGTGAATAATTTTTATCTTCTCGTGCACTTGAAGATAATATTCGTATCCCCGCACGGTCGTGTGATATCCTATATATCATCAATATATGTCATCAGCTTATATAGCATAAGTACAAATCATCACTATAATACATCATCAGTACATATGTAACATCAGATATAGCATCAGTAGATTGTCTTGTAGGTCAATGAATATGTGCTTCATAATAAGATAAAAATTATAAAAATATAATTTTTGTTAATCTAGTTGTATGTCCAATTACCTTAAGTCCATAATTTTATACAGTTTCATGCCATAAGTAAAAAAACGGTGTGTGTTCTTAACCGAATATTAAAAAATTTGGTCCTTTAAAGAAAGAAGTATGCACAGAGTAGACATCCACTATACCCTTGTATTTCAGATCCGCACAGCGTATCGCAAGATGATGGAGAAAATTGTTAAGGAACTCTATCCAGGAAGAAATGTTACTAAGCAGGTCGAAGAGATTTATGACTTTGAAAAGAGTTTGATAAAGGTAACTCATCATTTTTCTTATATAATAAAGTTGATGAACTCCACTTTCTTTGTAGCCAAATACTGGAATGCAAGTGTTCAATGCTGTCAGGAAAATATTATCACGCTTCTTAGAAGGACTTACGGAGTATTTTACCGATGATGTTCATTATTGTGTAAATAAGTATTTAAAATCTGACTTCTAAACAATTCGCCAGATTAAGTAGTAACAATTGCGAGGATCGGCTTTTGCGAAAGATGAAAAGCCGTGGACAACTGAAAACATTTATCGTCAGCTTAAAGTTGACATGTGGACTCTTTTCAAGAAAGTAGAGACTCGACCATTATTTTACGTTCGTGATGACTTTATAACACTTTCATGAAGATATTGCTCTTTTTCTGCTTCATTTCTTGTTTGCATATCATAAACTAAAACAAACAGGAGGTTTAATGTGGGGAGTAAAGCTAACTTGTTGAGATCTTGCATACGTAGAGTCTAGATTCAAAGAGCTTCTAGTAAGTTAGTATGGATTCCATTTATGCATGTAGAAGTTACAGCAGACATTGACCCCAAATTGTCTTAAAACTTGACCATTTTTATGTTTTTGGTCAAAATAGCGAGAAGACGCGCGCTAATATTGCATGTCTTGTATCGCTCACAGATGACAATGCCACGAGAGCTTCGAAGAGACAGCAATAAAATTTACCAAAAAATTACTTTCAGGGAGTTTATAAATCGGGTTGGAAATGAATCGGTAAGTTCTCTCAACGACTTTAGCTATTCCACTAGAATATTGATTATGTATTTACCAACTGGGTTGTTACACTTACCCGACTCTTCCAGTCAACTTAGCTGTATAAATTAGAGTGCCCTGTCCAGGGGGAGTCAAAGATTTTTATCCGCTTAACACTAGGGAAACCGGAGTTAAGAAAGCGCCCTCCAAAATTGTGTGGGCCACTTGACTCGATAAAGGAATCAGCCTATTAGCCAATGACATTACTAACGATTCTTGCAAGACTTGCTTTTACAGACCACTTAGTTGTAAATGATGACCATAATAATGATGATAATAATAATAATAATAATTGTGATAATAATAATAACAGTAATAATAATAATAACGATAATGTTAGTAATTTTGATAATAATTACCATAATTATAGTAGCACCAATGACAATAAGTTAAAACACATTATGCACCGACTAGTCCATGCAGTTTTGCCGCCAAAGCTGAATTCGCACAATCTAAACAAATTGGCCATGTACTCGATGACCAAAAGACAAGGCCGGATGTTCACGGTTGAGCTATGCCATTTTGAGACATTGCCTGTAATAAACTTTCCTTATTATGCCAGCTACTACTAATATAATACTGTTATTACCATACATGAGCGCAGTAAAGTCCTGGTGATTAGACTGGTCGCCCATTTTGATCTCAATAACTCTTAAAACCGCCTCTTAAATCTTTGATTGCCTAAAAAATGAAACATCTTTGTTTTTGTGCTCCAGATAATCTGGCAATCCTTTTTGAAAAAGATGTTTGTTCAAACCAAATACAAGGTTACGTTGGACGAACCTATCGTTGTATACGCCGAAGAGTACTTACGGAATATGTCGCTGCTGTACGCAAGTACCGATAAGAGGTTGGTGGTTTAATCGATTGTGCAACAATCTTGGTCTCAAAAAAAATTTTTGTTAAGTAGGCATCCATATCAACAGTTCAAATTTGGTAGCTCTGTACATAAATCTAGCTGCCAAGGTATTTGTTTTAATCTTAATTTCCGGGCGCCGCCGTTTTAAAATCTGACGTTTTTCGGCTGCAGTTCCAGACATTCCCTTACTCACTGCTATTCATCGAGAGTAAGGCTGGCACTGGAGCCGTAACACATCTTATTACAAAATGGCGGCGCCCGGAAAATTCAAACCCTTGAAATGATCAAAACGAATTGCTTTGCGCTAGTATTATCCAAAGAGGCCGGAATTAGCAAATTTGAGCTGCTGATAGAAACACAGACTTTAACAAAGTTTGGTTTGAGACCAAGACCGTGGTACAAACGAGGCTCTCTCTAACAATAAACCTTTTACAATGGATGTGTAAGAGTACTGTAGTATTTTAAGGAACAGCTATGGAATGAGCATTAATACTACCTTATTTTGCTCTTTCTTTTCATTTGGCAACCAAAACTAAGACTACCCGGTAGTGCATCAAAACAACGATTTTTACCATGTTTATGCTAAAAGAGTCGCTTTAAAGGGTATTAACCACAAGTCTTGATTGACGTTACTGAATACTGGCCTTTTTCAAACCTTTGTAATGTGTAATGTCTTAGGGGTTTAACTATGGCCATCGTCTTGCACGTTTTTCTATGACCAGACGGAAGCACAAGTCACAGACGTCATGAATCTTAGATTGTTCTATATGGGGTATTCTGCTGCGCCACCTACTCCATAAACTCAGAGTTAACCACAGTAGAAGTCACCTCATACTTCCTTTTTTATTTTATTTTTAGAATCGTCTCGAACTATATCATGTGGCAAGTGGTGAGAAATTATGCTGGCTCACTTTCGAAAGCTTTCCGTGATATCTATTTCGAATACAAGCGAGATATCTATGGCACATCAACTCAAGACCCCCGATGGCAAACATGTATGTCCTCTGTGAACAGGGCGTTTGGAATGGCCATGGGACTACTGTTTGTTGAGCAGAAATTCCATGGAGCCAGCAAATCGTCGGTAAGAAAAATGAAACTACTTAGGGAAGAAGTCAAAACAATGGCCTTTTTTAAGGAACCTAGTTTTGTCGGGGGAGGTGGTGGGTGGCGGCACATATCCCCTACCCCGCCCCTCCCCACTTCTTGAGAGCTCAATTTCTCAAAACCTAATTTAGGGGTATTGGTTTTTATTGTATTATCGACTCCTCTCTCCACATAGAAGGCGTTTGCGCAAGCACTTTATCAATATCTATTTTATTGAACATGATATTTGCTCCTGAAATTCAGAATTTTTGAAAAAAGGTGGCGGGTGGCGGGACATAATACCCCACCCCCTAAATTGGGTTCCTAGGAAGTACATTTGTTTTGACCTTTTCCCTTATTAATTTAGTTTTAAAAGGATGAAATACTTTACGCACAAAAATTGAGCATTCCTTGGATATAAACACATCCACTCCCAAAATTATGTTTTTTCCGACTCAACACACAGTATACAAACGTTCGAAATTTTAAGTGCAAAATCACATAATAAAAGCATCAATAAGATAAAACTACAAGAGTTTGAGGTTTGATATCTTAACTGGGACTTTTTTGTCAACTTAAAAGTTGTATGCATGTCCTGCATCCTTTTTTCCAGCTATCATAAAGTTGCATTTACTGTATGCTAAGAATATGAATTTTTGTTTTCCAGGCAGAAGACATGATTCATGGGATACGGAAAGTTTTTATCGAGAATTTGAAAACTCTTGACTGGATGGATGACAAGACAAAACAAGTTGCAAAGGAAAAGGTGATGGTCATTAAAACCAATAATGGTGATGATTATAACAATGATATAAAAAGCAATTAGAAAAACAACAACAATTATAACAACAGTGATAGAAAACAACAACAACGATAGAGATGCAATATAGATAATGAAGACAACAAAACAACAGTGATGACGCAACACATTTTAATCGCAGAAATTATTAACTTAACAGTGAAATATTTAGCTTTCGGTTTTCAGCTGAAACTTTGATCACAGTGGCTGCAAGCTTTAAACTTTGACACGTGACTGTGATAATGCTATGATAACAACAAAACTACAACAACGAAGATTACCACAATACAACAACAACGATAATGATAAAAACAAAACAACACAGTAATTATAACTACAAAAAACAACTATAAAGATTACAACAAACAAAAACAACAACAACAAATCCTTTATTTCCCCTTGATTTATACAGTATATAATAGTAATTAATTACTCACAGTAAAAGAATAGAGGGGACTGGCTGCCTGAAATAACAATAGCTAATAGGAACAGGCAGCCAGAAGTGCAATTTTAAATATTAATTATTAGGTCGGACAGCCACAACAGCGACACACAAGGCTCACTAAGAACAAACACATACACACACTAAGTGAGCAGAAAATTTCAAACACTACATGTAACTTATATAACTAGTTAACTACCTGTAACTTACATAACTAGATACAAATGCAAATATTTGAGAACAATATTTACTATTCCAATAAACTAGTGAAAACAACAATACAGCAAAAATGATACAACAAAACAACAAAAATGATAACAAGAAACAACACAATAATAATAAAAAAATGAAACAACAACGAAAATTACAAGAAAACAACGCCAGCGATAATGTCAACAACAAAGCAACAAAAATGATTGCGATAGCAGACAAGTGTAATGACGATTGTAATGAAAATCGTAGCTGGTTTGTTACCCTCTCTGCATTGATCCTTCACCTATTCACAACCTACTCTCCATAAACAAATAGTTTCTATAGCTTAAACAGGAATATTTTTAAAGCTATGTTTTACATTGATTGTTTCTGTTTTTGTTACGTATTCACTGAGAATAGAACATTTTTCACCTGTAATATAAAAGTTAAACGTTATTCCGTGTAATTCACCTTACACGTAAAAGTCTAACCACTCGCGTTGGCTTTTCACCTCAGAAGCTCGTCGGCTCAGGTAGGGTTTTAAGTAGGTTTTTTTTAATGTCTTGTAAATTTATCAGTTTATTCTCTGATTATGCGAAGAGATCAACTGCTACTTTTAACATTTCAGGCAGAGGGAATTCTTGAAAACATTGGATATCCCAACTACCTTACAAATAAAACTGCGTTGGCTTTGGAGTATAAAGGGGTATGTTGTACGGCTTAACCTTTCATGCATGTGTTAACCTCAAATAAACAGAGAGAGTAGATGCAAGCGATCAAATACTCCCCCTTCATTCCCCACGCTCCCTCCCTCCCTCTGCAACTTCATTTCAAAATTTTTTCGATAGGTTTTGCCTTTACCAAAATTATTTCTACCAGGCGTTAGCCATTAGATGATTAATAGACGTTTATTTGAAATTTCATTTCATGTTCGATTTTTGTAATAGTAATTGGATAAAACTCTTATCTTCTTCTAGACAAAGACGACTTAACATGATAATCTTATCTAGCTGAAAGTTTAAAGGATTTAGTTGTAGGTTTCGCAACTGATTCTTTTTGGGCTGACAATTATTATTACGTTTAAACAGTTTGATGTGAACAAGACCAGGTACTTTAACAACATCCTTAACAAAGCCAGCTTTGGCAATCTGAAGAACTTAGCCCAGATTGGCAAACCAGTGGACCGGCTGAGGTAGATAGACATTGTCATTATTAATTTCATCGTTATTAAAATAGCTATCATTTGTGCTATATCTGTTTTTTAAAAATTATTATTGTTAATGTTATTATGACTTAATTTTTGTTACAATAATATGATTATATGATATAGTTATGATTACCGGCCAGACGCTCCTAGTCACTGAATTAAAGTAACTCATAGGCTAGGTTGCTGCTCGTGCTCAGCTGAATTAAGAAAGCAAGCAGTTTGCTGGTTGTCTCATTTCCCTTGTACCATCTACGACAACCACCATCCAAGTCGATTGACAAAGTTTCCCACGAAATTCTGTAGCTCAGTGAGTAAGAGCGTCTGAATGGTATTCCGAAAAACACCGCCTTCGTTTACTTTTTGGTTGTTTTAAATCTCCAAATTTCAACTTCTCATCTTTGTTAGCGTGACTACTTTCGTGGACATATCTAAGCGTTTTGCCTAGCTCCCCATGAAATCCATCTTTCTTCTTACCGCAACTCGCAGAGTTATGGTTGCAAATTTGTCTGGGACAAGGAATTTTTTTTTGCGCGAAAGTTCGTGTCTGCATTAATCTAACTAATCCATCCAGGCTATTTGCCTTTATTTCTTATATTGGATTTCAGTGTCTTGACGTTTTATCGTTGCAGATGGTCGATGAACCCCCCGACCGTGAACGCGTATTACTCTCCATCAACGAATAAAATTGGTGAGAAAAAATCTCAGTTAATCTCCCGATGAATGCTTGCTATTTTGTCTTCGTGTTAAAATCCCTTTGTTAAGCCTTATTTCAGTCCCGGACAAGGCAAAAGTCTTCTACTGCGGCAATAGTTTGGAAGAACCTAAGACATTTACTGATTTGATTAGTTCCCGTTTTTTCATTATCTTAAAGGGGATCTCTAAAGTGCTGCTAATGTTCCCTGGAAATGTTATTCGTACCATAAAGATGAAGTCTTGCTGTGTTTGCGATATTCATTTTGCCACATCAACGATAAAAAGTCAACGTTCTCGATTAAAAGTCGATCTCCCGAAGTGACGTTGATGCCTAAATTCGGCGCTGTAATACTTGCATGCGACACACTTTCAACTATTTTCAGCCATGATTCATCGGTGTAGGGCAAGTGGCTACAAAACTCCCGGTTTTCAATCGCATTTTTATGTTTTCGAGTTTTCGTGCTGCTATTTTACTCATTTTACCAACACAGTATGGTACAGACAACATTTTAACCAAATACTGATGTGTCTTTGAGAGATTCCCTTTAAGATTGTTAGATATTGCTGAAAGAGTTTAGTATCGACTCACAACTTTCTACGATAAAAAAGTGTCCGAACCAGTTAAAAATGAATAAATAAAAGCACAACTTTAGCTAAGAGGGCTTAAGACAACCTCCTAGGACTAAATAAAAATTTTCATACCAAACTTTGTTTTTTTTGTATTGAAAAAACAGAAACGTTCGTCACATTAACGCTATTGCAATTGGTATAAAATACTCGATCGTGTGCTATGAGATAATTAAATAATAACCAGGGCTCAGTTGTTCAAAAGAAAATTAGCCCTAATCCAGGGTTAATTGCCCCGATAACCAATAGGTTTTTTAAGAGTTAAATCTGGTTTAAAGTTAATTGGCTTTCGAATTACTGGACCCAGGGCGTTATATATATCCGAACAGACATTTCCTGAGCGAAACGAAATAGACCCACTGTAGGGATTAATCTCTTGACACATCTACCATTCTTAACCACTTAAAGAGCATATGACACAAAACCGGTTTTTCAATTTTCAAAAAGTATGCAATAAAAAATTGGTTTGCCAAGTTTGAGAAACATACGATGAAAGTATGCCAAGATGAGGCGTGTGGAACTTTGAATCTTTCCCGCTAAAATTGTCCCCTCCAAAAGGTCAACAATATGACGTAACTCTAGCCTCACTCCATCTAACATGGTGCCACGAAGTAAAGAGATCATTTGATTTTAAAACATCCGTAACTGCTAGAGTTTTCGATAGAAACTCTTTTAGTTACAGATGTCTTAAAATCGATTTTGGATAGACTAAGGCGAGTCGCATGTGTTCTGTTACGTCATATCGTTGGTCTTTTGGAGGGGACACTTTCAGCGGGAAAAATGCAAAGTTCTACTCGCCGTATCTTGGCATACATTTACCGTATGTTTCTGAAACTTGGCAAATCAATGTTTTTTATAGTATACTTTTTGAAAACTGAAAAACTGATTTCGTGTTACAGTATATGCTCTTTAAGACTGAATAAGCAAGAATTTTTTTGCATAATCTGTAATTGAATCTTGATTGAGAACTTGAATCTTGTCTTTGAAAATGTTGCCGTTTTCCCAACAGTCTTTCCTGCTGGAATACTTCAAGATCCTTTCTTTGATCAAACCTTTCCTAAGTAAGTAATTAATAGTCAGTAATAATAGGTAATGATAATAGTTAATAACATAAATATTAACCTATTTAGATAATGATATTTTCGATGAGTTATTTTGTTCCATAAACTTCGAGTCATTTAAACATATCTAATAAGCCGAAATTCTGTAAATTGAAGACATTGTTGTTCAATAAATCTTTCTACGCACGAATTATTGTTGCACTTTTTTGTAAAATGCTTTATATTTAAACATGTCTAGCTTTTAGAAATTTGTAAAGATATATGTAAAACTGAAATGATATTTCGCTGACATTCTCAGCCTATTCAGGCATATTCGGCCATCTTGGACATTAAAATTCCAATTTGACTCTGAAGCTCATAGTCTTTACGATTTCTCGTTTCAAAACTGATGGTCAATTGTCTTGACATTTGTATCCAGGTCACTCAATTACGGTGGAATAGGTATGGTTGTCGGCCATGAAATAACTCATGGTTTTGACGACAATGGTAAGTTAACCCATTATTAGAATTAATTTGCCAACAGTTATTCCTTGATTCTCTCCACTTGGCAATACAAAATATGATACACTTCTTATTTTAGTACCTTAAAGGTTCTCGTAGCACCTTTGCTTATGAAATGAACAATGTTGCAATTGTGAACGGGCTCGTAAATAAAAAATGTTCAAAAGCTTCTTTCAAAACAAGGCATGAAGACACCATTAACTTCGAAGCTGAAAACAATTAGAAAAACATTACCGAATATAATATCTAACGCCAATTTATTTGCACGTTATTATTCCTCTGTCACGATTTTTTATCTTGTAAGAAAGTCTAAAACTAGAACACTTCAAGTTTACAACAACATGACAAGTTTGATAAGTGCTTAAATGATTATTCCAAAAGTTTCTATTGCACGTTATTATGGGCAACTTTGGACGTTTATCTGCGCTATGAACTATGGGTAAATGTGAAGGTCGAGGACTTTTGCATAATCGTAGATTAAGAAATAAATACTACATCAAGCACTAAACGTCTAAGTGTGAAAAGAGTAAGTATGTAAGTTTCTTTTTTATGTAAAATCCCTAAGGTTCGTCGTATCGAACGCGTACAGAGTCACGTGTAATAGTTTATTACAATAGCATGTAGGGGCTCAAAACCCTGTATATAATACTCTTGTGGTTTCGCGGATGAAGCTCGTTTTTACCAGCTTTGGTAATGACAAATGAACCATCACAAGTTTTAGGTCGCCGTGACAATTACTGATGTATTAAATTATCAGACCAATATCTGTTTGCTTATTGCTAACTTCTCTTTGCTGACACATTTTCTTTCATTTCTTTCAGGTCGTAAGTTTAACAAGGAAGGGAACCTTGCAAAGTGGTGGAGCAACAGTTCCATTGCTAATTTCAAGAAGAAAATCGATTGTCTTGTCCAGCAGTATGGAAGTTATTCAATGTTTGGGAAAAAAGTAAGGATTTTAAAAACTTTTGTGTTTTTATCTCATGTTATTTAGCGCGAGTTGTTAAAGAAAGGATATTTCGCAAGTTACGTCTCCGAAGTTTTGGCCGTTTCAGTTAGTCACTTTAATGTAATGTCGCTTAGATAAAGAAGTCTTGCAAGTTTAATAATGATTAAAGTACTTGTTTGATTAACCAAGGGTTATCGAATAGTCTTGATTCTTTCATTTGTCTCCAAACCAACAAAAGGTAAACTAGTAGAGAGCTTCAACAACAGAAATATTGGTTATGTTATCAAGCCATGGCCAACGTTTCGAAACTTACAATCTTCCAGCAGCATGAAACTTTAGATAAGTGTGTGTACCATTAAACATTGGCAATTTAACAATAATCACATTTTGAACGCTGAGGAGTTTTATGCCAGCTTAAACTTGTTTATTTTTAGCTTAATGGCAAACAGACTCTAGGAGAGAACATCGCTGACAATGGCGGGATCAAGCAGTCATACCAGGTAATCTCTTTAGTTAAATCAATAGTTCACTATATACATTGATAGTTAAAACTAGTAATAATCTTAAAGTATAAATTGACAAAATATGGCCTTGAAACTGTTTGGCGTATATGGCCACGGCGAGGCTCGGCGTCTTCCTGTACAGCTTTTTGATGACTTGCTAAATTTTTCATTTGCTATTTGCTGACAGTAACGGAAATTAATCCACTTCGCTTACCGGCTTAATTGTTAAAGATTTAAACGCTTCTAGAAAATTGTTAGGTTTATCTAAGTATTTTCGAGGCTAAGCTGTTTTCTAAGATGGCATCTTTCTCAAAACTGGTGGTACGAGATCGGGACTGGCTGCTATGTACTTCATGTATTCAAGCTACGCGAATCGACACAACTTTTTTAAAAAACACAATTGTAGTCATTGTCACAGCATTAGCTCTTGAATGCTGCAGTATTCTACTTTTCATTAGAAAAAAAAACTATGCTTTAAAGAAAAATTTTAAGTGTTAGAAAAGTTTGAAATAGTGTATTGAATTTTATTTTTATTACCAACATAGCGATACTATTGAAATGTTGTGTTAGTACTCAATTCAACTAACCACTTTGTGTTGCTTCAAAAAATGTGACTCCAAACAGGCTTTCCTCAATTTTTATGTTGCTCAAAAGTTTTCAATCTAACTTTTCAATCATGTGCAATACAACCGATTGTTTTTTGCCTGATTTCTTAAATTTAGAAGATAAGCTGTTGAAAGGATCTACAAGGATAGAGAGGTGCAAAAGAGGCGTTGCCTGGGTTTCTTTCTTCAGTTCACCTGCACCCAATGCCTTGAGCGATATAACGAACCCCCCCCCCACACACACACACAATGTGTCAAAAGGCGTATTCCTTAATTCTCCCAACTAGAACCAATACTTTCAATGTTACCAGCTTAGGAGAATTTCGCTTTTCATCTTCGGTTGTTTTCTCTGTTTGATTAATTCTCATTTCTCATCACCAAAGTCTTAATTTATAGGATAATTTAGATGTTGATAAACTGGGATGATATTCAAGGGTAAACTTTGTTTTTCTCTAAGTATTTTTCTTTCTTTCTTATCTTTAAGGCATATCAGAACTGGGTGTCAAAGTACGGTGAAGAAGCCCAATTACCCGGGGTCGATCTCAGCCACAACCAGCTCTTCTTCGTAAGCTTTGCGCAGGTTAGTTTAACGATCTTAATAAATTGAAGAGAGTGTTTTTAGTAATGCTTACGTGTACCTTTTCATGTTAAATGAACATATAACTATCGTAAACTAGTCCCCTGACTAATCTTTGAGTAGTAGATAATGTTTGCTTTGAGGCTAGATGCTGTTAAAGGGATCATCTGCTGTACGACCGTCGCTGGTATAAAATTAAACTTTTATTTGCTCTATGTCACATCAATAAAACAAATTTAATAACTCTATGCATATAACTAATGCCAAGCAAATTATTTTGATGAGTTTTGCAGTTTGAAAATCTTGCGCGCCGCCATTTTGTATTCTGACGTACCTTGGTTGCAGTGCCAGACCCCCTTTCGTTCATTGATATTGTATTTATCGAGAGTGGAGACTGGCACTGTAATCAAGCTACGTGACAATTCAAAATGGCGGCGCACAGGAAACTCAAAATGTAAACCTGATCAAAATGAACTGCTTGGCGTTAGTTACATGCACAGTGCTAGCTGTTGATATGGACACATGCACACAGACTTCATAAAAGTTTTCTTTGAGGCCAACAATGTAATACAGTGGAGGATTTGTTTAAGAATACATGTTATATTAAAAGCGTGTACTATTTACTTGTGATTTCTAGATCTGGTGTAGCAAATGGAGGCAAAGTGCTCTTTATAGTCAAATAGAGAATGGAGTGCACAGTCCTGGGAAATACAGGTATTCATGTTTTTTTGGATTTTCATTTTAAAAACACTACTTGCTAGCTCATCTCTCTTTGTATTTCAGAGAAGCGTTTTTAACACTTCTCTGTACATATTCATGAGTACATTAGTCGCTCATTCAAATTTCCTTTCATTTCGTTATTAATCACGAAGTCGCTCAAAGGGTAACGCTTAAAGTCGCACAGACCTCCTTGTGGATTTCGTGTTTGTTGCCGATCCAAACGATCCTTGCAGGGTTGCTACGGTCAGTTAGGGGAAAACGATTTTTTCAAGGTCGGAGAAATGTCAATGAAATTTCTGTTGGGTCAGGGAAATTGGAAATTTTGAACAGGATCAGTCTTCGGAATGTCTTTCTACTCTACGCGTATTGCAAGTGTTGTTAACGAGTGATGCTACAAAAATACTTAAACTTAAACCAACCCAGTGTGTAACTAGAAAAACCTCAAATACCCCTCTTATGTACTGTACTTGTAAACAGCTTAATAAAATTAAGCAGATATAACGCGCTTTCTGATTGACTCTCAATACGAATAAAGTTTGTGTGGCTTATTTCTTAGAGGAAAAACATTGACGTTTTGATACGACTATATTGAAAGAAATACGATACACACTATAACCCGTTAATTCGACGGGGGTTCGAGTAAACGAGTTTGATTTAACTTATTTAAATCCTGAAGAAATTTGATTTTGTTCGAATGAGCCGGAGTTTCGAATTATGTGATTTTAATTACTAGGGCTGAACTGTATGAAATTTGCTTGCTTGGTTTGTTCATTGATAGAAAAACTTGTGATTTCTTTAGTTTACTGGAGAGGTGCTTGGAAAGCACGACTGCGGTTCGTTTTGTTCTAAGCTTTTCTTTCCTAGGTAAACCAAAAAGGTTCTCGCGTGTTTCTATTATTGAACCGAGCGCGCGCGCTCGTTTTGTATTTCTTTTCTCTTATTTTCTTATTTTCTTCACTACTCTTGGGTAGTTGGAAAACCCAACTGGTTTTACAACCAATAATTTGATCCCGAGTGCCTACGGCTTAACGTCCTTATCCGAAAAGTCGCGAAGGTTTTACTATTTGCAGATGTTAGAGCAAAGGCAGTTATTTAAAGACCCTGAGTGAAGCTCCGGCACTGAGAATCGAGCCCAGGCCTCATGCACGATAGACTGGTGCCTTACCAACTGGGCTAACCAGGTGGCAAATAACGCAATAATAAGTAAGATAGCTTAAGTTTTTATCTGTAAGAAAGTAAATGAGAACTAAATCACTGTATTGCTTACCAACATTTGCAGCTGTTTAATCGTTCATTTATTTTGCAGGGTCATTGGTTCTCTTTCCAACTTTCCAGCATTTGCGGAAGCATTCAAATGCGGTCCTGAAACTCCAATGAACAAAAAGGACAAGTGTTCAGTTTGGTAGTGAAATGAAGCCTTAGCAGACTGTAAAGTTCAGGACATCGAGAGACTTAAATAGTTTCATGATTGTTCATCGTACATAATCGAAACGATATATAAAATCATGGTGAATAATGCTTAATCTTTTTACTTGATTTTCAAACGCTACCGGTTAGGTAATAGAGAAAATTCAGCTCGTGATCTAAGTCACGTGATTGATTGCGGTTATTATTGATATAATTACTAGAAGTTTCTGATAGAAAGGAAGTGCTGTAACATTTGGAAACGAGTTGAGTAGCAACTGAAGCCAATGTTCCTTAGTTCATTTAAGATTTTCCAGTTTAAAGCGTTGTGGGAGCCTTTTGTTTGGCGATCTGAGAGCTTGCTTTGGAATTATAAGTTTTCCCAAACGCCATTCCGTCCATAGGCAAGCTGTCTGGACTATTTAGGCATTGAGGAAGCATGTTCATTGTTCGAAACTTCTTTTTCGTTCTGGAGCTCAAAACTTGCCAAATCGTTCTGAAACCTTCTTTAACACTGGACCAAATAATACTCCGCCCCAGTTTAATCCTCCTGGCTTTATACCACGAGGTGAGGCCAGTCAACTGAATTCCAGTCTCTCGGCGTTGCTTTTGCAATCGAGGCTGGAGAACACAAGCTAAAAATCACACCGCATATAGTCTTATCGCGCATGCTCGGGAACGAGATTATTTCGCTACTCTTTATTGCACTTTTGCAGGGGGTCTGCGGCGAAAATCTAGTTAACCTTTTCAGTTCCAGTCAGTTATCAAATTATAACTTATCTTTAAATATCACATACAAATTAAGACGTTTGGTAATTAGAAAATGAGAATTGATAAAAACAATTGATAAAAAATAAAATTCTTCCGAAATTTGTTCGGTAAAATATGGGCTCTAGTTAGGAGAATTTAACAACACACCTGGAACTGAAAATGTTAAAGACCCTAGAATGATATTTCACAAATTCAAGTCTCTTGACAATGCTTTAAAATTGACTAGGTCCGAACTCAACATTATTTTTAATCTTTCAAACTGAACTTTACCGAGAAAAGCTTAGTTATCAAAAAAAAAGAAATAAAAACAAACTCGTCGCTGGTTGGGCGAGCTAGAGTGATCGCTTTGTGTTAAAGAATACTTGTTGAGAAAAAAAAACCGTTATATATATTTTGTTTTTACGTCCTGAAGAAGCCTTGATTTTCCTGTAGTTACAAAAGAGATATTTTATAATTGTTTTACAACTTTTTACAATTGATATACTTGAATAGTTTTTAAATTGTTTAGTTTTGCAGAAATTGTATTCAAATCTATCGTGGTTTTAGTGCTTTGCTAAAAGGTTAGTCGGTCCAAGCATACTTAATATATAAGGACTGGTTAGGAAACCATTGTTGCATGTCTTTGTTCTCCTTTTTCTTTTGTTTTCTTGTCTTGAACCTGTACAAAGCACATAAGGTTCTGAAATGCAAATCAACAAGAAGCCAGTCCAAATATTCTTTAATTACACCTAAAACAAAGAATGTGCTGGGCCATAGTTCGTTCAACATAAAACAAAGCATCTTCGTATAATCTTCGTATTTCACTTTTGATGTTTTCCAGCTTTTCTAACCAGTCCAAGGGATCTTGTATTTTGTGCTGCTTATTTTTCGTAAGAGTTTAGGTTTAATTAAATTCTAATTTTAAGAAGTGATTTAAAGGTTTGGTTCATATTTAGAGCCGAGCGTATACTAGGATACATCTCGAATAAAATTTTTGATTAAACATGTTGAGAAACGCCGGTATCGTTTCGTTTACAACACAAACATTAAAGAAAAAGCTAATGCTGATTATAGGCCCCATGTAACATAAGATAAGGAAATTGAGAAAATAAAATCTTAAAGACTTTTCTGTCACTGCTTCAGAAAGTATTTACTGCTATTATTACTACTACTACTACTACTACTACTACTACTACTACTACTACTACTACTACTACTACTACTACTACTACT
>JAOBAT010072546.1:0-21524 GCA_026413305.1 Hydrozoanthus tunicans | reverse complement strand
TCAGCAGCAAAGCCTGATCGTGGCGGTCTGTTTTTCTCGTAGTAATACAGAGATATTCTCATCCTGTAGGTAGTTGGGCGGGTGGACTTTACTTGAACTTCAAAACATCCAGTCTCTTGTGACAGCGTTTGATTATTATAACCGTTCTTTGTCGCAAAGACTTGGGTTCTTGCGTTGGGTTCAACTTCTAGAACCAATCTGAAAACATCGTTCCGGCGTTTCTAAAATAAATATTCAGAACATATTATTTCAATTTTTAATAAACCATTCTAGATTTTCAATAATTTCAGTACATTACTTTGTAGCTATTGGATGTAACTTTCTCGTTTCCTAATTTAAATTATTTATACTGCAAACGCGTGGTGACCAATTTCAGTGTCGATTTTCCTATATAGTTTGAAAAAGTCAAGATTAATCCTAGGTATGGGGTAAAGGTATGTGCAGAAAAACCTCTTTTCCGGGTCTCTCTTCCTTCCTTTTTTTTAGTTTGGGGGGAAGGAGGGGGGGGGGAAGGAGGGACCCTCGGTTCGAGGTAGTGACAAATGTGTAGAACTGCCGAGAAACTACAACTAAAGTTACAATCAACTGTTTACTGCCGTCTTGAAAACTGAATGTCCAACGGCTAGAACATGACTTTGAACTTCCACTTGACAATCAAAATATTCAAACACTGATCGTTCTTAATGTAAAAGGTACTTACGATGTAAAACCAATTACAATTCTTGTTAGGTTTCAAGTCAATACTCCAGAAACCATCTCGACTTCCATTTCTAACTGCAATGACGAAGAATAGAAATGTGGAAAACTGTAGGAAGCCGGATGCGTCTGAAGACTCGTTTCGCCGAAAGGACTGAAGAATTTCTAGTTTTCCTTCATTAGGGATGAAGTCCTCTGAACTTGTGTGGCAAACTGAAATGAATCAATATCGAACTGACGAGTGTTAGAATTACACCATCTTCAACTTTGGCCCTGACACGTGTGCGAATAATGTCGTTTACTAAATACAGGTTAACACGTCTCGGCCTTACTTCCTTATTAAGAACTGAACTACCATAAAACTCTGTCGTCATTTATAAAACCCTCTCCTAATAAACGGCTGTTTTGGACAAACGCCATTTGTACTCTAAAGCAACTACATATAGCTGGTCATTGACCAGTCTTAAAATGATATGTGCAATTTCGACCAGTAAACAATGACACTAGACATGTTGCCAACGTTTTCAAAACAAAGTCTCTCTGTGTTTACGAAAATTTCCGGATAAATATGAGTGGACGGAACTTATAAAATGTTTTCTTGCAAACAACTAAGATAATATTACAATTTAAGCACCCTCGGTTTAGAAATTACTCACTTGGACGAGTTTCCTGTGCAGAGAGGCTTACTTGCTCTTCCATTTGACGAAGTTTGGTAATTACTTACTTGGACGAATTTACTGTACAGAGAGCCTTACGGTCTGGAACAGAAAGAAACAAATTAAAACGCTCCAGCTACTAACAAACTCCTTAGTTCTCACATCCGTTTCCGTGGTTACTCCCCAGCTTTCCTGATCAAAATAAACGTCCAAAATATCTCGAGTTCTTTGTATGTTTTGGTCAGCAAAAGCGAAGAAAGGCATTGCATAGCCAACGAAACAGAAAAGCCGTTAATAAGAACAAGTCTTGTAGCGATGAACACATTTAAAGAATGTAAGCGATGAATAATTTCTAAAATAACACGAGGGTCGATTACGACATTTGTTTTGATTTTCTTTGCTCTAAAAAAAGAATATAAGCTGATGCAGAAGTCCAAACAGTGACGTCATCACCTACGGCTTTCTCAGAATTTAATATAATTGTTTCAAGTGTGGTTCAACAGTTTTTACACAATTTGGCCACATCATTTCCATACAATCACTTACCATAACTTGAAAATGTGATATGCTTTTTTTAGCAAAATGCATCGCTATAGTTTAAACTTACCAAAAAACAACGGTTGTCTTGGAGCTGGGGAAACTACCCGAGACGGCATGGAACTCGCAAGAGTGAACGAGTAGGCAGAGAAACGAAACGGATAAATTGATCGCAGAAGGGAAAATACATGCATCTATGGCTATGCCGAGTTGGAAGATACAAAGAGTCTAAGCGTACCTAACTCAAAGCGACAAGTCTGTTGGTTTTACATTTACAAAACAGTTGATCGTTTATCAAGCTTTCTTTATCAAATGAGAACTGTTGTTCTACACGGCTGATATGGAGAATCCCCGAACTGCACACTCAGAAATTTAAGGTTTGTTGACAATACTTTTACTTGTCATTTAAAAATATCAAACATTATTTTAAAACATTGAATCGCTTAAGTGTTGAACGACAGCGAGCTAGCATGGCTTGATAACGTTTTTCGATAGTATATAACTTAACCGGAATATCTTTCAAAATTTAGACTTCACTTGTGTCACATATGTTTTACATGGAACAGCTATCAAGCGGTGAAGTGGTTTCTGGGATGTGCTCAATCGCAACTAAATTCGAACTTTCCATGTATCGTTCACATGAGCGTTTCTAGCGATTGCCTTCGCCGTTGTTGCTCCTATGCTACTGTCGCAAATGCTTAGATTTCCAAATAATCGCTACTTGTTCGTGACTGTGGCGACAGTAGCGACAGGCCGCAGGGAGCGGTTATATGGAAACGGCTTTCAGTCGGAACTTCGGCTAAAATTACACAACGTCAAAAACAAAAACATTACTCTTATTACTGAGAGTAACTGATAATGATTGGCGTAGTAAAATCTATAGATCGCGTGACAATACAAAAATTATTGTTGGTTTTTTAGAAAAAACACAGAAAACTCTTTGTGACAATATAATGCGTGCGTAACAAGGGAAACTTTCATTTGTCGGTCTCTTCAGTGTTGCCGTCTATAAAAGCATTAAATGTCTATAGCTATCAAATCGATAAGTCACGTGTAATTACCTTTAGTCAAGAGAATTAAGAAGAGGAAATTGAATTAAAAACCTTCTCTGATGAAATTTTCAAAAAGAACCATAAAAAGTTACAAGCAGACGAGAAGATGGCAACACACGTACACTCTAAGTAGCCTGAAAAAGATTGTCTCACCTGAAGAGGACACAACGCTTCGCTTCCAGAAATTTAGGTTCTTTCTTCTTCCATCTTCATCGACAGACGGAGAATATCATTTCAGACGGACTGGCATAGTACCCTGTTGTTCCGTTAGCGGAGTTTACAGCTGAAAAGAAACGAAATTTCCGTTGCGCATATCCGATAATTTTGTGTTGTTTGGATTGCGAAGTGTCATTTGCCTCGCACATGCAGCAATTCACCCGTAAAATTTCTAACCAATGAAACTTGACCCAAGGTGTTTCAAAATGCAAATGAGCAAAAAGTGATTTTATTTTTTTGACAAGTTGTCAGCTCACAGTGTCAGTTAGTAGGTTTTCAAGCATAGCCTACAGTCGCGATGGCCAAAAACAGCCCTTGCATTTCGGTATACTTATACGCAATCACAACAGTTTCAATTTTAATGTAAAAACTTGTGCAGTCTACTTATTTTTCCCATTTGGTATACCCGCTTACGTTTAATTATTTGTTTTATTGTCAGCCCCTTTTTGACTGCGCCAGTCAAGTGGCTAATTATTATAGCGTGAGAAGACAAGCTGAAAAAACCTCTTCGCAAAAATATTGTAAGAAACAACTTGAAATAGAAAACGTAACAGAGGGAACACTTCATTTGTGTCATTAACTTTAATAATAACGAGTTTGACCGAGGCCAGAAAAAATGTTTTTGTTAATGACGCAGTGTAATTTTAACGGAAGTTCCGGCTTTTATAATTTATGTTAATTCACAGCTTACTTGTGTACCACAGTAAATAATCGGATCAATTAAAACCAAGAATTAGCACGCTAAGCCTGCCGAAGGCAAAACTTCTATTAGTTTTTTGTTGATCTCAGAGCTTATATCAAAGCCACTTAATTACACTTAATTAACTTGCGAAATAACTTGCCAGTTCTCTGGAGGAGCCATCGAAAACAAGGTAAGATTTTTAAAAAGCGATCATGCTGAGACATTTCGTGACGAAATTCCAAATTCGGAGCAAGGAAGGTAAAAACAGAAATTTACCGGAAAGAAAGCTAGTTATGCTAGCCTCGCAATTTCTTTACATGGGACAAGAGTTTAAATTTGAAAATATTGTGTTTTATTCTGGGAGCAGTGGGAAACGTCACTCGAGCGGGGACGGCTTGTAGACTCCATAAATTTATAGGCTAGGCAGTCCAACAAAATGTAAGGAGCTGATTACATGATACCAGAATAAAAGTCATTCCGGAATGAGTTTCATCCTGGAATGAAGTTCGCACTGCATTCACATGACAAGTTAAGAACGACAGGCTCAGTCATCAGAAACTCAAAGATGGCGCGTATTGCGCACGAAGTGTAATTGGGCCATTAATGGCCATGACTGCAGTTTTTATAGCTAACAAGTGACCAAAGACTGCTTCTTTGGACTGAACGGAAAGAAACTTGGAAACTTCCAGGACTTTTTCTGGCTTTTTTTGTCCTATTTTCATCTATATTCCGCTATACAGATGACAATACGAATGCAGTTTCCAACTCGAAACGGAGTTCGTTTTCAGTTTACATGATACCAGAATGATATGTCATTCCACAACAAGAATTTCATTCGGGTTGAAAACCGGAATGAACTCATTCTGGAACGACATCAATTTCGTCTCGGGATCATCTAAACAGATGCAGTGAAATATATGGCGACGGAATGAACTCATTCTGGAATGAAACTCGTTACTCATGTAAACAGCCCCAAAGAAAGGCCGTTCGCGGAGCTTTCAACCATCGGAAATATATCAGGCAGACAAAACTAAGTACAATACGCGGTTGTCTTTTTTAATTAGCTGTTATAGTAATAACAACAAAAGCCGCTTATGGAAAAACTTTTCAAGCCATACTGCCAGCGCTAGCTCGCTGTTTTTCAACACTTTCATAGACAGATTATATGATATATGTTGATGTTGTCAACAAACCTGTCTGCGCGTGCAATTCGGGATTTCCCCCGCTCATCACCCTATCAACAGAAGAAAGCGTGATAAACGATTGGCTCTTTTGTAAACCAGTTAACACAACACTTGTTTTTTTGACTAAGGTAACCAAGGTAAGCTTAGATTTTTTTTAAAATGTTTAACTCCGTAACGCATTTACCTCAGGCTGTGAGAATTAATCCATTTCAACTATCTATATCGCCTACTTGTTGACATTTCGAATTCCATTCAGTGTGGTGATTCCCCAAGCTCGAAGACAACCGTTGTAAACAAGTCACTAGTACACGTTAACTTTAAAAACTGCATCGAAAAATAGCCAAAATGTGTAAAAAAATAATTTTGTTTATCACACAATTTTCCTATGTTTAGAACCGCACTTAAAATTCCCGGAACTAAAATTCTGAGAAAGCGGTAGGTAATGACGTCACTATTATGACTTATTTTGCATTTAACATCCGGTTGTAATTGACACTCGAAGTATTTTAAGAAATTACTCATCGCTTGCCTAGGTGTTACATTCTTTTGTGGCAACATCACTTCCTCTCATTAAACGCGTTTAATTTCTGCTTCGGTGGCCATGCAGCTGTCTGACCTTTCAATATTTTGAATTATTTCCAGATATCTTTCGCTTTTGCTGGCCAGGCAAAACATACAGAGATTTCGGGACATTTTGGATGTTTGTTTTGATCAGGAATGCTGGGGAATAACCACAAAAATGTTGTAAGAAGTAAGGAGTTTGCTACAAAAGCTATCAGAACGTTTTCGTTTGTTTCTTTCTGTTCCAGACAGAAGTAGATGTCTCGTCAAATGGAGGAGCAAGCAAGGCTCTCTGTACAGGAAACTCGTCCAAGTGAGTGATTTCTACAAACTGATTGTGAGAATGTATTCAAACAACTGGAAATCTTTGTTGCTTGCTAGAAAAGGGTTTAAAAAATTAAGGTTCCGTTCACTTCTAATTATCCGGATGTTTTCATAAACATACCGAGAAACTTTGTTTGGAAAACGTACGTCAAAGTTAAATGCAACCTAATTGTTCTTGAAGCCGATATTGAAGGTCTGATTTTAAGACTGATCAATGACCAGCTAATGCATGTCGTTGCTTTAAGTATTTTCCAAAACATCCATTCAGGAGAGGGATTTGTAGATGATGTTTATGAGTTTATGGTAGTTTCTTTAAGGAAGTAAGGTCAAAATGGGTCAACTTAAAAACGTGTTAACCTGTGTAAATAATAAACGACAATCTTATCCGGACACGTGCTAACAGGACCAAAGTTCAAGATGGTATGATTTCAACACTGTAAGCTTGATATTGATTCTTTAAATCTATTTTCAGTTTGCCACACAAGTACAGAGGATTTCAACCCTGATGATGGAAAAATAGAAATTCTTGAGACCTTTCGGCGAGACGAGTCTTCAGACGCATCCGGCTTCCTACAGTACTCCACATTTTTTCTCGTCATTGCAGTTAGAAATGGAAGTCGAAATGATTTCTGGAGCGTTTACTTGAAACCTTACAAGAACTGGTTTTACATCGTAAGTACCTTTAATATTAAGAACGGTCAATGTCTGAATATTTCATTTATCAATTGGAAGTCAAAGTCATTTTCTAGCTATTGGTTTTCAGTAGTTTCATCTCCTCCTCAGGTCTTCACGCGTTTTCGGCAGTCGTTCCCTCTTCAGGTGAAAACGGTATTTGTCCATGACAACTACGGGAGCTATTACAATTTAGGCGAAAAAAGACAAACACAACTACCAAAAGCAAGTAAGAAATGTACAGAGACACATTCGAGGGAGGAACATACGTATAGACATCACATAAGGCATTGGACTGTGACATGTATTCACCTGAAGAGGGCAGGCTGCCAAAAGCTTGTGAAGACAGGAAAACACGAAACTACAGTAAACGTGGGAAAGACAATCAACGACTATTAAACATGATGCAACCGACCACAACTGTCCAAATCAATTGGAGCGTAACTATAGTTGTGATTATGTGCTTCGCTCTTTGCACAACTTCGATCCGAGGGTTTCTCGCTCCTCCGAGAAGGAAAAAGACCCCTTCCCCCCTATATTGAGGTGATAGGTATGACCGTCGTTTAGGGGTTAACAGGGTTGCCACTTTTTACTGGGTGTAAAATTCAAGGACTTTTCCAGAACTTTCCAGGACCTTTTCAAGCAAATCCAGGACCTTGTCTATCAAATAGGCGACACCTAAAATGAATGCGGATTGGCTGAATCCTAACAACGAAAAACAAGCAATAACAAATCGCTTTAAAAAATTAAGCCTCCCGGAGTCGCGGGGTTTTTTAAGAAGATTTTCACATCAAAAATATTGTAACAAACAACTTATTTTATTAATTTTGGAATAAAGAAAGAAAGTTCTAGACCATTCCAGGATTTTCAAGGACAACGACCCAAATTCAAGGACTTTCCAGGGCCTGGAATTTTTCTTTCCTAATTCCAGGACTTTCCAGGATTTTCAAGGACCGTGGCAACCCTGGGTTAAAATAGTCAATCCGGTCATTTTTATGGGTTTTTAAGTTAAGGAAACCCTGTGTTAACAAACCTAGAGCCTGGTATTTTGTAGGATTGAAAACGTGAAGCTACTGAACTGCTTGCAGTCCCTTATTTTAGCATTTAATGAGCGATTGACAAGTAATAAACGGTTAACCAAGGTTTCAAACCTTTTATCGCATCGGAACTCGTTAGCAATCAACAGGGATTAGGTTCGAAAACTAAGAAACAATTAAAATACAGTCGTTCCAAGTATTCCAAACGAAACTCAATACAAAGGAATATTTACCCATTGGTCCTTCCGAATGCTCATCACTCCTTGTCGAATCAGTCATAGTTAGTTTTCTGTGACGTCATAATTCATACATTAAACTACAATAGAAAGCATATCGATAAATACATTAGCGATACACTGAACAAGACATTAAGACAAAACCCCAAGGCGAATTTCCTATTATACTCACGCACACCACATTCAGCGAAACATAAGGGAACAGTTGACACCTACCCGCTAGCTATCCAGAGAAAAATCTCAATTTTCAATTGGTGTTTTTTAGCGTAATTCGAGACCAAGAGGTATTTTTAGGGTGAAAAATCTTCTTGCCTTGGCATTTTTAGGGTACTCGTGTGTCTAAGAGTGTACGTTTAATTTTTAAATTTCGTAGAAACGTTGAAATTTAAATAGAGAGTTAAAGAATAACCAATATTCCATTGCCTCTAAGTAATGTATTGAAGTTATAGAGGTCCGAAGTGGATTAAAAACCAAATTTTGTGTTTTGAATACTCTTTGTAGAAGCGACGGAACGATGTCTTCAGATTGGTTCTAGATGTTGAACCCAGCGCAGGAACACGAGTCTCTTCCACAAAGAACGGTTGTAGTAATCAAACGCTGTCACAAGAGATTGGATGTTTCAAGGCCCAAGTAGTTTCTACCCGTCCAACTACCTACAGGATGAGAATATCTCTGTATTACTACGAGAAAAACAGACCGCCACGATCAGGCTTTGCTGCTGAAAGAACAATTCATAGCACCGACATAGTCGTGGATGTTCCAAATCCATCGCCAGAGGAACCGCTTCCAAAGAAAAAGATTACAGGTCAGTTAGATTTGTTCACCTTTGAAAAATTCCACTACTTTATTGCAAACTTGCAAACTTCAATTACAGGTTTAGAGGGTAGCATGGCCTCCAAAAAAATTCCCGCGTTTGTTATGAGCTATAACTTGAAATATAGGTCAAAAATTAAGTATTTTGCCAGCAGACTGGTGTTCCAAAGGTTTTGAGATTTTGAGAAAGCGATCACGAGTAATAGAATTTCAACACGGATCCAGCAACCTCCTTCGATGAAGTTCGCCTCTATCGTTCGATTCGCTTGTTTGTTCTCATTTGGTTATAATAACTTTAGACTCAGACTGTTTGCTCAAAGAGAAATCAAACAATTATTCTTTTTGTTTTATTGTTAACAACTAAAAGTTTTTTCTATCTTTATGCACAGGGATCCTTGCTAGGCGCAGAGGACGAGTTATCATGAGTCACTTCCAGGTTCGAGTTCACAATGGTACGTTTTTATAATACCTTGCAAGAAAAAAAACGAACTAAGCTGTAAAAGCCATCAACTGGCTCACACTAAACGCCCCATAAAATAACACGTTTACATACTTGAGATGAAATACTGGACGTTTTTGGAAACTCCCTCAGATGGCAGCCGTGTTAAGTTTTCGTTCTGGTAAAATTACTTAAAAACTTGGTGTTAGCAAAATGAAAACTCGACATGCTCCGATTAAGGGCTTAGGCTGAATATAGTGCTTGCTAACAATGCTGCACACGGCTTATACTGTTCATTGTCAACTTATAAAATACGTTTTTCAAGTCATATAATACTTACTAGCAAATGCACTAGACAGTTTTTGTTTTTCAAAAATCTAATTCCTTAGTGTATTTTGTTATATTTCCTTTATTCGTGTACTTTTTTCGACTAGTAACTTTTGGCTGAGACTGGGGTGTTCTTAAACTTATGGCGGTTTCAGGTTCAAATAGTTCTTATTTCCTTATATTTCCGAATAATGTAATAGCTGCCCGGAACAAGCTAAGAATTTACATGTTTGTTGTTCCTTATCGTGGTATGCAATTAATAAAGAATACTTCATTGAAAGTGCATGCGTACGGTTTAACTCAAACACTAGGTTAAAGAAATTTTTCTTGCCATGTTCAAGCCTGGTGCTTGTTCTAAGTTTGTTTTTAATTTATGGGCAGTTTTTATTTTGTTTTTTATTTTTTCAAAAAGCGTGTATATAACTTTAATTCTGAAACAGAAGGAAGTATTAAGCTTCTGTTGCTTCCAAGGACAAAATCGGGTTATGTGAAGATCGTCAACATAAACAAACCTCGCACTTGTTTTAATGCCTAATGGTTGTTCACCTCACTCAACAGGTGAACTCAATATGCTTCGAGAAGACAAAGAACGATTGCTCGAGGCAATAGATGGAAACGATAAATACAATGACTTGATATGTGACATAATGTTTGAGGTATGTGTGCTTACGTATTTAAAATCTGTAAAAGACCAGACATTATTTCCGGGGCAGGAGACCCAGGGGATTGGTGCTAAATGAATTTGGGTCATCTATAACAGAGGCAGTACGGAGATTAGGGCGATGGGTCATTAATCAATTGAGCTAAGTAGTATAATTTACTGAAAGATTTTGAAGTAAATTGAGATCCATCTTTAGACCCAGAGCCAAATTTAGACCAAAACAGACATCTAGACTGAGACCCACATCTAGACCAAGACCCATATCTGTACCGAGACCGACATCTAAATCCAGAACAACGCCTAGATCCTGACCAGCATCTAGATCAAGACTCGCATGTCGACTGAGATCATTATCTAGATCTAGACTGACCTGATCGAGAACCAAATACAGACTGAGATCCTCTTATAGTTTTACCGATCAACATTTAGATCAAAACTCACATATATAGTCCGGGGTTGAGACCAACATCTAGATCGAAACCAACGTCTTGCAATTGTCAAGAACTACATCTAGACTAAGAATTAAAACGGCTTTTGGAAGGAGTTCTGCTTATGTTTTACTAGGAAGCTATGGAAAAGCAAGGATAGAGAATGAAGAAGATCAGCAGAACCTAGTTTAAGTGATATTGTTACCTCTTGCAAATGCAATCCCTAAACAATAACGTAAATGGGTTTTATAGGAAGTCTTCTCAACCAATGAAAGATCTTTTTCATGCAATGTAGAGCTATGAGAAAATTTTTGTTTTATAGTCATCAATAAAATTGGGGTTATTTTGAACTTGTATTTGCGATTTTGGAGAAAAAAATTGCTTCGTTGAAACTCAAGAAAAGTTGAAAGTGCTAAACGGGGTTACATTCTTTATCAGGAATCCATTGCAGCATTCAACAAGGGAAAATTTACTGAAGGAGAGCAGGTGATAAAAGAGGCGATTGCTATTTTGTCTAGAGGCTGCACACCCGTGCAAGAGATTTTACTAGCAAAACACTACATGAGCTTGGGGTCAATGTTACGAGGAAAGAAGGAATTTGATCGTGCAAAAAAAGTAATGGACATTGCCCGAGAGGTGAACAAAAAAATTTGTGGTTCATTTTGAATTCCAGGCTAGTTAAGTATTGAGTTGAGTAAAACAAAGTATTACATGATTACATTCTTCTAAAGTTTTACAATTTCTCAAATGTATATTGAAGTCTGAGAGGGCTTCACTTCAAAATCTTAATTTAAGAAACCTATTTTTTTTCAGCTGCTCCAGAATACAGAAGCAGGAGAGGAGACTTCACTTTTTCTTTATCTTGATGCTTCTTCTTTGGCAACGAGGTTGTCAGATGCAAATTTAAACGCAGACGAGAAACAAAGAGCTGTTATTGAGTTCCAAGACTCAAGGCGCCATTGGTGTCATCCGGGACATTATACTCAAACTAACCGCATTCCAATGTGGTCGTCAATTATGGAACTTCTTGGCCTCCTCAAGTCACAGTTTCAAAAAGCTCCTCCGGATGATTTTGTTGTTGAGGCAGAGGATCTGAGAAGAGCAGAGATGCTGGTACAAAGAGCAGAGGAAAACACCATGCTTACAAGCTCAGTGGTACCAGAGACAAAACTGAAGTTGATTATATCAGACTTTTGGAAGCACAAAGGCGAATTCAACAAAGGTGATTACCCATTGGTAGTCTTTAAATGTATCAGTTTTAAGGCATCATCATCAGTACCAGTGACAAACCACTATAAGAATCGATATTGGCGACAAACCAAAATAAGAAACGGTTTTAGCGACAAACCATTATAAGAATAAGTATTAGCGACAAACCAGTATCAACATCAGTAGTAGCGACAAACCAAAACCAGTATCAGCATTAATATGACCGACAAACCCGTATCTGCATTGGTATTAGGGAAACCAGTATCAGCACTAGTATCAGCGAGAAACTAGTATGAGCATTAGTATGACCGACAAACTAGTATCATAATCAGTATCAGTGACAAACAAGTATCAACATCAAAACCAGCATCAGTATCAACGAAAAACTAGTATCAGCATTAGTATGACCGACAAACCAGTATCATCATCAGTAACAGCGACAAACAAGTATCATCATCAAAATCAGCATCAGTATCAACGACAAACTAATATCAGCATTAGTATGACCGACAAACTAGTATCAGCATCGGTAATAGAGAAACCAGTATCAGCAACAAATTAGTATCAGCATCAGCGAAAAATCAGTCTCAAAACAGTCTCCATAGTCTCAACACATAGCAAATCAAACCGTCTAAACATTACGTTATACTCGTTTCGAACACAAAGAGGTACAAGCCCTCTTAATATAGAGAGGAACAGTCCTGAACCGGTTTAGTTTAGTTTCTTTTATAGTCCCTATTGGTACAGGTTTATCCAACTGCGTACACTGTGTTTTTGGGAGTTTATTCATAAATATTTTTTCAGATGCATGCCTTCTGAGTGAGTCGTTAAGAAGTGCTGACAGCTCGAGGTCCTAACAAAAAGACGTCGTGAAGGTTGTCAACGCAACGCGAAAACATCAAAATCCCGTCCTGAAACCCAACGCAACGTGTACATCGCGACCTCGAGCTGTGTGCGTAGACGTAAAATAGATGTCACGTTGTCGTCGCATTGTCTTTGCTAAATCTATCTACATAATATCATCGGTCGCGTGTAGAAAAACCGTATTTACTTAGAACTCTCTTACGTCAGGAAAAGGCCTTCAGTTTAGCATTTATCGCTACTTAACCTAATACAAACTGATTGATGGTTACGATAACTGCATCTCCGCTTCAACACGTCGGCTTTTGTAACAGTCTTTTTACTTCCAGCTTGGGACTCCGCTAAGCAAGCACAAAACAATGCAGTTGCCTTTGGTCTTATAGAGGAGAAACGTGGGGCTAGAGACAGGTTTGAAAAACTTCGACCGTTGTTGGTCAAGATGAATGAAGAATCTAGCTCCAAAGTTCCAGAAAGTGTCGACGAGCCCACTCCTAGTGTGGAGACCACTCTAAGGAGTAGAATAATAGAAGAGTTCGAGAGAGAACTCCAAATGATTAGAGTATCGGAAAAACGACGCGTCCAGTTTGCTACTGATTAAAGATGGATCGATTGAGTTAGTTGAATATGAAAGAAAACTGTAACGATTCGCAGTTAAGAAATTTAAGTGGGCTAACATATTAAAGGTCCATGCGAGAACTAGGCAACCTCCCATTGTTTTAATTCTGCGCCATTTCACCTTTCCCAAACCAGAATAATTAAATTTTAATACTGACAATGCATAAACCTTGTTCATCATAGTTTTAAAGTAAAAAGTAGCGAAACTCTATTTTAAAGCGACGTTTTTTGTGCTATAATAATTTGGCCAATTAGAGAACTCTTAAACAAAAGCAAATTAAGAAAACTTTTTCACTTTCAAGTTTTGCCCGCATGGAATTTTTCTTCAGTTTAAACTGGAAAGAAATGCATTAGCTTACTTATAAAGATATGGTCCATTTTAAAAGTTTAGCCAACCACAACAATGATTTAGCAATATTGCAACTACCATTAACCTGCCTAGTTTTTACTCGGATCTCCCCTTAACACCAACGCGGAGAAACTCTTTTATATAAATTGCATATTAAACACTTATTCTATTGCAATTGAGGTGGAAGTGGCAGAATATCTGCTGAGCGCCAAAAGCGCGAGGTAATTACTCATTAAGCCACTATCCAACGAAATTGAAGTAGAGTAAGTGTTTTAATATATACCAGCGAGGTAACTGTTCCTTTCAAGAAAACGAGGATTTTTAACAAAAAAAATACTTTTACTACTTAAACTAATAAGCGTGGCGGGACACGACCAGAGACTTTAATTTAACAGGTAAACATTTTTTTGGACGGGTATTTATATTTAAAAGTAGAAGTTTGAATAGGGCCCGTTTTTCTTCAGCTCAATACTAAAGCCTTTGTTTTAGAAATGAAGCTTTTACTCGTTTTTTTTTTTTGAATAATTTAATTGTTTTTAGGACTGAGGTTCATGATTACTATCAAACAGTGTATATATATTTGAATCTTTAACTCAAGGATTCAAGAGCACTAATACCATGATAATGCACGATTGCTAATGTGATTAATTCATCAAGGTAAATGTCGATATAAATTTATTGTTTTATTCGTTTACCGAGCATTGTAAGGAAAGCTTTAAAACTGATGCTAAGAATTTTATTTAACCTACCTCTAGCAATGTATGATGCGCATTGGTTCAACTAACTTGAGCCAAACTTGACCTGCAGCTAAGGATTGATGTATTTAAAAACATTATTGTACCTACTTGTTATACTCTTTCCGCTTTGGCTGAAGACGAAACTAGTTTTGTGTCGAAACACGTTTGGAAAATTGGAAAATATTGTGTGTTTCCTTAAAATTGTTCTTGCAACTAAAGGTACACTACTAAACGAAACTGGCTGAAATATTTTGAGAATTCTATGGAACGAAAATATGATTTTTGCGAAATTTTTTTCGAAAAGGCTAAAAGCGATTTTTACAGAAGTTTGAATACTGTTAAATTGGCCTCCATTTTGATTCACTCCTTCCTAAGACTGCGGGTGCATTGGGATTTCACCATCCGAACAATTGCGGAAAGTTTGAGGATCATGATCTGGTGTTTTAAGAAATAAGTGTTGTTTTGTGATCTTTTTACATCCGATGACGTGATAACTTTGGTAGTTGGCATATTTGAGGAATCTCACAGAATAATATAAACGACATTTTCTTCTTTTTCAGAAACCTTTCTGACTTTCAAGTTTCTTGATTTCGATAGCTGCAATTTAACAACTATCCTCCGAAGTTAAGGTGACTAGCCGGAGTAATTATTCACCGAAAGGGAGGTGAATATAAGTTGCTTTCACGGACACGGAGCTGAATAATAACATTAGCATATACCCATGCAACCAGTGCTATTTTTCAAAAATTTCCTCCATTTGCAAGACGTGCGAGACTGATCGATGAGGCCTAACTATATAGAACAAGATAAACATGTGACCAAAGACAAAACTTCAAACTTCAGATGTTCAGAAATTGAAAGTAGCAAAATCGTGTTCTGTGCTCCGACAAAGACAAAATTGTTTCAAAGACTGTTTACTAAAACATAGCAAATAAAGTGTTTTGCTGAAGCTAAGCGAAACAGGACACGGCTAAAGTAAAATGCCAAATGGTAAATTAGTAGGCGAGGCTCCTGGCTGTGTGTTTATTTTTTGTTAATTGTGCACGTGTGCAAATTAAGCACTTTTATTTTGTTACTTGTCACTAAAGCCCGGTTTCCTTATAGTTGCAGGAGTCGCAGCAGTCGGGAAGAGAAAGTTCTTGCGTGTGCCGCGACTGCTTGCAACTCCTGCGACTTACCGGTTTCCATAAAATCGCAGCTGTCGCAACTGTCGTGAGTGAATGGTCCAACCCCTGGTAAACAAACAAACTAGTGCAATGGTTTCTGGGATACATTTTGTTGCAGGAGTCGCAAACAAGCTTTCGTCCCAGGTTTCCATTAAAATTTTGTGTTGAAACAGTCGCAGCAGTCGCGAAACTCGTGTTGCAGCAGTCGCAGAGATAGAACACAGGCGATTCCTGCGACTCGAGTCGCAGCAGTCGCGGACGCCATCGGTTTCCATATAGTCACAGCAGTCGCAAGAGTCGTAGAACAACTTCGTTCGCGACTCCTGCCACTGCTGCGACTATATGGAAACAGGGCTTAACCGGCGATCAAATGTTTATGTTCGAAATTCGGATGTGTACCGAACTTCTTCAACAAGAGTATAAAATGTAAAATGGGATCTAGCAGGCAACTAAACACAATCTTCCCAGCTGAGCGCCGTATATACAATTTTATTTTTAGTTATGTTACCATCGTCATTACCTTTACATTGGCAAGTTTTCTTAGTTCAAGCTCATATGACTTTGGGTCAACAATTGGTGTTACTGACGCAAAAACCTTCATCGCTAAATATAAATGAAATGTAGTCTGGTCACCAACTTAGCTTTCTCAGGGATGCAAAAAAGGTTAACGTTAGTTCATTCCCACGATGCCCTTAATCTGCGAGCATAAAACTTATATTTTTTAGTTCTAGATGAAAAGTAGAACCTTTAATAATAGTAACTTTAGAAAATAAAACCTCTTCTCGCCGTTCCTGTTACATTTTTTAGACTAGAATTCAATTTTATGACATTTTTTAACAGAAATGAATTTTTTAAACAAAAACCACACTGAACTCACTGCTGCTAGGTCACAGGTTACCAGTTCCCGGCCTGCATGCTCGGTTAAAATTTACATCTAATCTTTTTTTGATTAAAAAGCATACTTAGACGTGGAAATTTTCTTTGGTTATTCCAATTTTGAGTTCACAGATGACAACAGTTTTAATCCAAAAGGTAAAAATAAGCTTGATAGGGACTTTAAAACTCTTGATGTTTTTCTACGACGCTTGTCTTGCAACATAGCTTAGCTTGCGTTCGATTACCACAATCATACTTTATCATTACACACTGTGTATGGATAAAGTTTAAACAAACAGTGCTATGACTTTAAATAGCTTCAAACGCACTTACAAATTGCGTAGGCAAGCCCAGTAAGATAACTGGCGGCGTTCCTACGCTTCGGACCTCTTGAGAGTAGTCTTGTGAAATGTGGATGTTACATCAACCCTAAGGCTAAGAAGCACGCAATTTATGCAACTGACAAGTTTGGTTTGCTAATTACTATAGACAAAACACAGTGATTTATCGACCCGAGTCTAGCCATATAGCTGGGCGAGTTGAAGGAGGCTCGTTGCACCAAGCTAGAGACTGGGGTTCACACAGGCTCTAGCTAAGATCTGCACCGTTTTGTTCGCTAGTTTGAACTGCATGGAACGTTTACCATCGACTCAAGGTAAATAACTTATATACACGTTTTTTTGTATAAGAACGAGTAAATTTGGCCGAGGTTCATTGTTCTTAGTTTTTTGGTGGTTTGAGGCTCAAATTGTTCTTAAAGTTAAAATGTTCTTATTTCTATGCGGTGTTTAAATCGAAGAAAAACTAGCCTAAAGTGTTGCATTGTTCATGACTGTATTGGAAAACGAATTTGGTCAATTTACCCCTGTAAATTTATCGTGGATTGCCGACATTTCTCCCGAGACAATTTCCAGTGATTATTCTTTATAGTTCAGTTAAAGATCGAAGTTCAGTAAAGCTTTCAAAAAAATAGCTATCGAGCCGAGCCTCGATCGATCGATCGATCAGCTCGTTCTTAAATTGTTGTTAAATTTTGGCCAATCTGAGCATCGTTCTTATAAAAAGAGCGCGTAGGCTTACTTGCTAGTTAAATCCTTTCTCGAGCCTAAGTGGCCCATAGAGCCGGCACTAGTCCTTATCTCCGGTTTCTGCAGTGCTAAGCAGAAAGGAAACTAATCTATCACAGGTTAGCTCCCAACAGAGCTGGTACTCATTTAATTATACAGCTGAGTCGACTGGAACAAGTCGGGTAAGGTGTCTTGACGAAGGACACAACACAGTGGTCTGACCGGGGCTCGAACTCGCGACCCTAGGATTACGAGTCCAACACGCTAAGTCCGCTCGGCCACTTTGCCGCCGACTTGAGTTGAATATATTTGTTGTTTATACTTAAACCTTGATTGAAATACACAATCCAAAGCAAGTGATGTCTTTCGCAATGACTATGTTGTTATGTGTCACGTTAATTGCTAAATCTCTTCACTCTTTTTGTTATAAGGACGTCGAGTTTTTCGACTGAGGCTGAACCGTTCTTAAAGATTTTCGGGATATCAGCCTCAAATGTTCTTAAACATGTTCTTCCATCCAACCGAAATTAGTTTTAATAAATGGCTATTTTTAAACTAGAGGTAACCAAAGGTTTAAAAATGCGGGCGGAACGCGTGCTGTTTATAATTACTGGGCTACCTGTGGTAAGACCAGTGTGAAAATGAGTTTGTTTTGCTTTCTGACTTATTTTTATTGATCGATTTTGGCTGAACACAATAGAAGCAAGAGTTGAGGTGTTTCGTGCAAAATAGGTTGCGTGTTCTTCTTGTCGTCCGCAATTAACAAGTGGTCAAAATTACAAAAGAAACACTTCAGAATTATCTCTTCCCTGTTTGTGCTTCATCTTGGCGTGCGCCGTCGTCCAAAGATCGAAAGCCTCACTTTCTTCAGTAATAGTACTCTCCGGAACGTGAGGAACCGATGGTGATCTGATGACCATATTTGTCGAGAATTCACGTGTACAGAACGTAGAGCATGCCATATTTGTCTCATCAGGCCATAGTTGTCGAATAATCACGTGTAAGCTTTTCTTTTCCGAAAGTCGAAAAAGGTAATTATCGATCGATTTTGGCTGAACAAATTTGAAGCAAGAGTTGAGATCTTTTGTGCAAAATAGGTTACGTACTCGTCTTGTCGCCCGCAATAATTGTCATAACTTGTGTTATTTGTGAGATAGAACTGTACGGCTTTCTTGCCAGTTGGTCTCAAGAGACCTTCCTGTCAGGACTGCGATTTGGTAAGTGAAAAGACATGTGATGTAAAATTGTTATCTGCGAACTTGAATCAACAAGCCCATCGAAAAGTAAATTTCTAATAACACTACATGAATTAGTTGCAATAGGCTATCATCATAAATAAATGTTCTTCACCTTTTCTCAGCCTAAGCATGTTCTTAAATTTTGGGGATATTTTCAACCTGATATTCATTTATTTTATTTCTTTTCCTTATCAATCATGGCTCTGTGAATTCTGTAGCTAATAAAAGTTTACTGCCTAAGTACATGAAAATTTGGCGACACACAGCAATTTTGCACAATCTGTATTAAGCAACACTTAAGCTTAGCAATTTTTCGTAAATTCATGAACAATAATCACTTAATTTTTGCGATTTCAAAAGCTGAAACGTTGACCAGTTAGTTACCCTTGAATTTTTTTTTTATTTTAAATTTTTGCTGCTTGACCGATTGCCAAAAGCTTTGATGCAACTGCTCTTTTTTTAAATACATTTTTTACTTTATTTAGTTGACGTCACAGCTGATTACGTCAACACAATCTCGGGTCCAATGTCGCCACGATGATTGGCAACGTTGTGTTAGGCAGTTTTTTGCTGCGTTGGCATTTTTTGCAGAAAGCCTAGGGTTAAGGTGTTAAAAGTTTTTGCGATGACAGCTGGACATCAAAAATATTTATCGTTGGCTTATTGATGTGGCGATTCATATCATAAGTGACAACATTGACATTGACAACTGCATTTCCACTGTACTTAGAAAAAAGATAAAAAGAAAGATGAAAAACATAGACCGTAAAACAGCGTGATTGAGCGAAACGGTCCAGATGACAGAATTTTGCACTATCGGAGACGATTTTCATTTAGCGACACTTAACGTGAGTTTTGGAAAAACCTCTAAATTCGCTAAACTAAACTTAACGGTACGTAAATACGTTACCTCTTTCATGAAAAAGTTGATTCAAGTGTTATCTTCTAAAAAAATTCATAAATGAAATAACAACAGTATTAAGTTATTTTTTTCCTGAGTTTGTCACCTTGTCAGGTACAGAAGAATCCTAGTTAAGTAGCTTTAAATTGATCATGATAACGTGGGGTAAATCAAGGTTTCGTACCACCTGTCTGACCTCAGTTTGATTTTCAACATTTGTAAGATCAAATTTGCATAAATTAGACATAATTTTCAATTTTACTTAAATTTGCATACAGTAACATAACTAAAAGACGGTTGGTAGAACATTTTGGAACACATGCTATCAGAAACCAATAACTGCAAACAGATTTGAAAAATTTTTAAAACTGAGCGAGTTTCAGCATTTTTTGTGATTTTCCTTGTCTGAAATTATTTATGATTGTCAGGTGCCAGTTAAACTTCCTTGAAATCAGCTCAACTTCCTCAAGACTCAATGAAATCAATTTGGTTGATTCTGCTATTTCAATGTTCTTGGTTTGAAATTAATTGATCAACTGGGTAAACTACAAATATTATTGATAAAAAAATATTTTGAATTTCCCTCCAGTCATGTGAGCTATTTCAACCAATCAGAATCTTCAAAAAGGGGGTTGATTTTACAGAGCATTTTAAACTCCAAAACTGACCTGTTAGTACTACATTAACTGGCATTTGCATTGCAGTGACAACGCTAACAGAAAAAAAAAAGCATCATCGGCTTAACTAGTTAAAACCTGATTAAACGTCACAATTCTTTGACTTCTTTTCAAGTTAAGACTCAAAAACAATTCTCCTTAGCTCTGGTTGAAGCATACTTCGCATAAAGTTAACCGCAATGCAGTTGGAAAGCACAACTACATGGAAGCATTCGCATTTTTCTAGGTCTGGCTGGTTTTTTCTGCTTCTACCAATCTCACATAATATACATACAAGTGACAATAGATAAAGAAACTTCAGTTTAATTTACCAAACCGGTCTTTGAAGAAACTAGACGCCTAAAGGCGTTTACTCGGGCTACTTAGTGTGATATAGTTATAGTGACTAGTATCGTGGCAACGCATGAACTTTATATATAAATACAAATTCAAGAGGCTCTTATAATACCCCCAAATTAAGTTTACTCTTTAGTAGCTAGCATATAGGTGCAAAAATAGATTGAGAAGTGTTTGTGTACATCTGTTTTTGACAGAAAGTTACATTGACAAGTTTACACTCATCGGAATCATCTAATTCTTACGTTAGTACATATTTGTTATAGCTTTAATTGAACAATTTAAGAGAGCAGAAATTCGAGATATAAATGTTGACCTTTTAGCGTAACACGCTTCGAGGAGAATGCCGACATTTTCAACACTTCAGCATTGATTCATCATTGACAGTTTTTTGTTTTCTCAAACCTGCTCAATGCTTTCATAGCTATATTGACTTGAAGATTGTCGAATTTCTAAGTTTCTTACCAAAAAGTGGTTCATATATCGCATTAAATGTAAACTGATATCATACCTTGAAAATATATTAACAAAGAACGTGCTCTGAAATGTGGTTATTCCATTTGAGTGGCTTTTGAAGTGCGCCGCTGTTTTCACCGACTAGTTTAAAGATTTCAAAATTTCACGTTAGTGACTAGTTGTTAAATTTCAGAATTCAATTCAGACGATAGATAATAATTTCCGTTTCTTCAAGTATCGATTCTACGATTGTCGACTTGGCGGCTATACCTCATGTCTTTTCGACCGCGGACCATCAAGTAGCGCAGGCTTACAAACAGGTAGCCATTACCGGAAGAGGATTCCCCCTTCTGACGTCACTTGCCCAATTTAAACTCGTGTGTAATATAACTAGGTGGCGGTTTTAGCCGTAGGTTTCTTTGCTACTGATAAGGATGATCGATCTCACGACTGACTTTCTCATTGAGTTCAACGTTCTAAAGAAATAAAATCCACTTACAAGCAACTTCAAAATA
>JAOBAT010072535.1:0-19950 GCA_026413305.1 Hydrozoanthus tunicans | reverse complement strand
TTTTGTGCCAGCGTGAGAATACTTCGAGTAATTAGTTCGGCGCACTCTCGGCGAACTAGTCTTGTAAGATTTAAAGTGACAATAGAAATGATTACGTTTCTGCAATGTTTTTAGACCTCATTCAACGATGTTGATGTACACATGTCTGTGTTGATACACACAGTCTTCATTCTAAAACTTTTCTCACCATAAACCGTTTTCTGTTCACAGCAGGTTGAGAGGTGCTGTTTAAGTTGGTTGGAAGGCTGTCGTGTGCAACCTTGTCAAAGTTATTGCCAAACGGTAATTGGTTAACTGTCTCCATACTCCTTGAATGGTTTTCACTAGTGTTAGCGTGTCTTACTCGTTCTATGTCTCTCCTTAGTTTTTCAAAGTCTAACGGTAGTGAAGTTCTTCTTAAGCTTACTTGGTTTTTCAAAATATCATTTTCTGAGGAAAAGCATTTCGATACCTCACTACTCGCGTTTTCTATATTCTCGACGAGGCTTTCTTTACCCGAGTTGCACGTCTCATTTTCAGGATCGATTGAGCAAGACTCAGTTCCCGGCCAAACAGTCTTAAGAGGAATAGAATCGGCGTTTTTAGCTCCAGATATTAAATCTCTTCCTTCATCTAAAAACAACTGGACGTACTCTAAAGGTTGGTCCCAGTGAACGATCTTCTTGGTGTGTGGGTTTTCCTCTTGTGTGTTTCTGAGACAAGATACAACTTCCTTTCTGGTGGAATTGAAGTCTGTACAGATTTCCAGAGAGAAACTGGTGCGACTTGTTTGCAAAACACCTCGGCTCTCGGTTATAGGATTGCTGTCAGTACTACATAAACCTTGCTTCTTTAAAGAAATACTTCCTGGACCTGATATTGTTTCCATTTCTTAGTTGAAAAACGCATCCGCCATTGTTCGGGTGAACGGACAAATAAGTTCGATTACTAAATGAATCAGAAAACAGCAAAATAATTATAGCAAGTTCAGTGCTTACCGTTGTTTTAGCTACGGTTTGTTATTCACTGGTGACCAGTGTTGTCAATTTGAAAACGCTTTAAAAATTAATCATTATTTTCACAGCTAATTAATAATCTTAGTATCACGTAACGCAATACCAGGTCAAAAAAGGAAAAAAAAGCTAGGGAAACTTCAATGCAAATTTTCACGCGTTTGAAGTAAAACAATTTATTACTGATCAATCGCATTTAAATAATTCTTTGGACACTTTTGTTTGTTACCGACTTGTATTTCATTTTTTCCCCAACCAAGTTGGGCACCATAATGTAAATTAAGAAAGGTTGAGTTCATTAATATTTAAGAGCCGGATGATTTTTTGATTTTGTGCAAAAATCATCCGCAAGTGCGGGCAAGCCGGTATTTCTATTTTCCAGTTAAGACGCTTTACATTCGAAATATCAGTAAATATTATACGATACACATTTCCTCTCGAGGTTAATATACTGAAACAGAATAGTAACGTGTTGCTAAACAACGGGGTTGAAGGTATAACGACTGACGTTTAACCGTCACTGTTTTTTTTTTTTCAGGTATTCTGCACTCAGCTGTAGTGGGATGTGTATTTAACTTTCTATTTTTGTTGTAAATAATTCAGTTAAAAACAAACTTCTGTTCATGTTTGCTTTGGTTTGGGGAAAACGTTTCCTAGTCAGCGGATGACAAGTTTAACAAATTTATAGTCTCTTCTTATCACATACTTCGAAACTAGAGCTGTTTAGATCTGGTAAAAGATAGATGGGACTTGCTGCTATGCCCGTCATTGTAAATTTAGTTAATCTACAAGTTCAGTTGATAGCTATTAAAATTACGTCAAATTGTAGCCTGCTTGCTGTCGGTTCGCTGTTTTATTAGCGCGGAAAACTCACGAGGCATACGACTTTGCAGTCATCTTAAATTTCGAGGTACAATTGTATTACAAAAGACACATCAACTTCAATTACACTTGTAGTTAAAGGACAAAGTAATTCCTTCTTTTTTTAACTTAAAACAAGGCCTGACCTTTCAAGACTAATCAAAAAATTCCCATTTAAAACAGACCTGTTATGAACATTATTTATTTAGTTTTCACAGTAAAACAGATTCAAGTTAAGTAGGGACTGGCCAATGGGTTTTCCCAGTTCCTATCAATATACTTACCCCATTGCAACAAAGTTTAAAAACATCTTACGCTACCAAAATTAATTAATCTAGCAAGCTTTGAGAAAGTGGAGTCTCACCGTTCGCCATAAATGATCATATTTAGAGAAGCAATAATTTCATATGTTTCGAAATCGTTTGTGAGAATCAATAAAAACAACCTTTGCCGACTCTTGAAAATAGAAGGGTTAATTATAATAAATATCATTTTAAAGTATAAATGGTAATATTAACACTACTTATGATAAAAACAATACATAAAACACAAAGATTTTTTTTCACTAGGCACCTTGGGCGATACGCAACAAACATATGTAAATTATTGTTAGAAACTTTATTTCTCATTTGCTCTTTACTTTTTTCAACTGGAAGAACGCTTAAAAATTACAAGTTTCTTAACTAAGCCAGAGAACGTGGAGTTAAAAGAAAGCTAGGTACTAAAATAAAGGCTATACTGAAAACCAAGAAAGACGAAAATGGAAGATTACTCGAAAGTATCTTAAGTCAAAACCTACAGTAGGATAGTAAGTTAACAATATTTAACAATTGCTGCCAGAGCAGCAGAAAACTGGAGTATCAAATAATCAAGACTTCATGTCTTGTAACTTTCGCAAGAAATCATCATCTTTAAATACGAGGAAATGTAAGAGAAACAAGAGATCCTTTATCTTATGTAGTAAACCAATTATATAATATGTTATCAACCACAAAGGATCAATTAATCATCTTTTATTACCTAGAGACTAGTGCCAATCGCTTCGGTTAGCGCATATTACTTCACACGGTGAAGAACTTACTGATTTTTAAAACGAGAAACTGATGAAACTTGCTTCCTTTGAAGACGAAAGTGTAACCCAGTTTACGGACAGAGTGTTCATTCACCCCAGAATAAAGGGCTTGTCAGTAAATAATTCCATAAACTCGAGTAGTACTAACAAGCAAATGGTCTTAACACGATTACATTTTACAATCATAATTCTATTCTATGACTTGATGTCTTAACAAATTTGCAAAAATATTGTTTGTTAATAACGTCTTAGCTTAATCGCACCAGCAAGACGTTAAGATCAGATTTTCTTTAGTCAGTGAAAAGGCAGATCGTAACTTCTCCTTACGTAACACATACAGTTTAACAATCCATTTTATTGTGAGAAAATAGAATTTGATCAAACATTACCACTGAAGGTGAAAACAACACTCTCCAAAAGCGACCTCTTGAAAAGCATGAACCTTAGTTTGGAATATAGGAGAAACCCCTTTTTGGTTCGCTTTCATCCTAAAACGAATGAATTGATAACAAAAAAACGTGTTAACTGTCATTCTTCAAGATTTAGCTTTTAGAATTCAGACAAGCTTCTAATTTATGACTGATTGAGAGGACACTGAGATATGTGAAGAAACTTTACTCCAAGGACAAAAATAGAGGAGGGGGTAAAAAGGGTGATTCGGGGTAGAGCGAAGTTGAAAATGGTGAGGCACTTTGAATGGGCACCGTGAAATAGGAACACCCTCTATAAACTCTACTTCAAACTTTTGTCTGTTTTGTTTGTGAATTGAAATTGAAATCTTTTCTTGGTAATTGGAAACCGCCGTTAATTTGATCAAGTCTTAAATTAAGAACAAGAAAATATCTGTCATCTTGTTAGAAAGATATGGGCATTGTTATGGTGAACAAGACCTTGAAATCTGAGGAACGACTAAGAAAGTAGTTAACAAAGCAGCCTGCTAAAAAGAAATTTCAACCCCTTTGTCAACATCTGGTTTCTCCTTGCAATAACTCATACAAAAAAAGACATTTGATAGTGGGAATATTGGAGTTGATCAAACATTGCTCAACTACTAAAGGCCAAAAGCGAGTTATATGGAAAGCATGGGCTCTAATCGGGAGAATTTAATAACACGTCATGTGGCGCCGGTATTTATGGCGGGCAGGGTTAACTTGCAAATGAGGTACTTCATTCACTTTCTGCAAAAAGGAAAGTGAACAAAGCTAGGAGACACACTAGGAGATTTTATACGTGTATCGCTGCGATTGGCGAAATCCGCTTAAGTTTGTTTAGTGTGTCGCCTAATGCACTTCACTTCTCTGATCGCAGCGACTGGCGTATGAAATCGCCCATACCTTGCATGTCAGACACAAGCGATTGAATACACTACAGTTCGGAGGCGATCAAAATCGCTGCAGCGTATAAAATGGCCTAATGTGCCCCGGGTTTAGTTGACCAATCCACAAAAGATGCGGTTGTACATTTAACCACAATGCATTTGGAACTATACATGGCTAAAAAAACATCAAGCAAGTAAATCTCTTCCTTGCACTAACAACACTGTGTTTTTCAAATTTGAGGTTTACAGATTCTTAATATGCGTTTTATAGGCGATTTTATACGGTTTGCGCGCTTGGAACTGTGGGTAAATGTACTGGTCGCCCTATTTTGATTAATGGTGAACTGAGTAGGCCTTATGCTGTTGACGTCAAACTAGCCAACTTCACCCAAAACCCTCCTATTCAAGAATTAAGCGTGAGTCTTTGGCAAGTGCAAACCGTTTTCACGAAGAAATTGTTTTCATTTGCGGGCTCTTTGGGATTTGATTTATGAAATATTCACACTAAGCGAGGCTTAGCGGTGTTTGACGTAAACAAGCATAACGCCTATTGATTACGTTTTGGAGAAACTTCCTCTCGGTTCCTTTTTCTTGGTCTGTGTAGAGTGGAGGTACTTCAACTAAATTCATATCTATTCAAATAAATCTCTGTAACAGTAGAAACAATCTTAAAACTATTTTTTCCCTGTTACCACTTTTGTTGCTTCATACCTAGGGGCTACCTAGTAACATTCACTTGGAACTCTTTGATGTCGACTGAGCTGGGACGCCTGTGAAAAGTTCCGTCCACATTTATCACATAGAAATGGTTTCTCGCCAGTGTGAGTTCTGATGTGGTTATTGAGTGTTGTTGCGCCAGCGAAGGAGCGCGAGCAGTAACCGCATTTGAATGGTTTTTCGTTTGTATGAGTGACAACGTGCGTTCGAAGTTCGCTAGAGAAAGAAAACGCTTCGGAACAATGGCCGCACTTGTAAGGTTTGTTTGGAGAGCGCGGACACACATGACTTTGTAACATGGCCCTCTGTGCAAAGGACTTGCAACATTGCCCACAACGCCACAGTTTCATTTCTGTGCTATCAGGAAGGACATGTTTCTTTTCCTCGTCAGTGTTGCTCTGATCGAAAATCTTTGTTTGTTCTTGTTTAACTACAGTTAAGCCACGTTCATTTCCTTCGTATCTCTTTAAAAGCTGAACTGAGTCAGAAACCTGGGAGAGATTGTAAATGCTCTGCTTCTGTTGCGCATGCTCAAGTCCTCTGGGAATCTTGTGGCGATCGTTATCTTTTATATTGTTCATTTCAGAGGGAGAAATTTTCCGTTTTCTTTCAGTAGGCACGCTATTTACGAAGTTTTCTGCTTTTACTGTGTTTAAACTAGTTGCTCTCATAGAGATGGATTGGGCCTGGGGCTGATCGGAACTTGTGATTGGTTGTGGCGGCGAAGGTTTACGTTGTCCGTTTGGTGGGGGCTGAGATTGGTTTGTGGGTGGCCTGATGACCATTTGAGGGGCGGATTTTGACACTGTAAAAAACATATGTTAAATTACATATGGAAATTATTACGCGGACAATTATGCTGTCAGTCTTCTAATATAAGATTCTTGGTTACTGTTGAGCGTATTACCTTGTCAAGATCTACCAGCTTTTGTTTCTAACACACAAACATAGAAACTACTAATGGTTACCAAAATAAAATGCGATTATCGATTTGAAGTCTCTTTTCAGTTACATATTTCTTTTTAAAATTGGTAATACAAAATTAGCAGAAAGAGATAAAGACCTGATGAAAAAGTAATTTTTTAATAAGCTTCATCAAACGTTTTTCAAATGCTTTCTTTCCTTTTTCCGTTAATAAATGGATAGAAGATTTAAAATGATGTATTGACTAGCTGCCTGCTAAAATTGCATGTTCAGACAAAGTCAAACTAACAAACAAAAACCAATATGTACCTTCACACACAAAAACAAATACGCGATTGCAAAACTCATTTGTATTTTTGAAGGTCATGTTCAATTCCCTTGTAAAAATCACCTTTTCTTGGTGTTTCGCCTTAGGTCTGTTGTGAGCCACTGGCTCGTTAGAGGTTGCATCGACAACCGTTCGGGATTGGTGACGAGTCTCGGCAGACGACTCAATAATTGGCCGGAGGATGAGATCACGTGACTCACCAGTTGGATCAATGATGGCCATGTCGTGCAATGCTGTTGGTAAACCCATGTACTGTTGGTACTTATCGTCATACCAAACCAATAACTCCCTGCCCACTGGTATGTCCCGGAAAGCTCGATAGTATATGTTTCCACAGTACTGGAAAGCGTATAGATTCTGTTCTTCCCGGTACCTGGCGCAGCGAATAAACCGCATCCAACTCGAGGTGTTCTCGTCGCTTGCATCAAGATAGCAGACCAGCTTACCGTCCTGGTATATCTGCATCAAATTAAGTAGTCAACCAATCATTTAATCAACTGATTATGAGCGGAGATCTGAAAAGTTCTATAAGTAACGTATTAACTAAGGTTTTACCAAGCACCAAAAAAAAACATTAGCCCGAGACTTGTTCGTCGATCCTTGCTTCCTTTCATCCCTTCACCAATGAATGACTAATTCAATAAATAAAATAGTCGAGCTACCATGCACTCATTCATTAAAAAACCCAACTATTTCTGATAATTTGTAAAAGAAACCCAAATCAATCATCTAAATAACCAATGAAAGGTCAATCATTCAAGAACAAACCAATTAATTAATCAACTACTTCTTAACAAATTTCGTTTCATATACAGTGATACACTATTCCATGATGAAAATAAAGGAAATATAACGCGCGTTCTGATTGGCTGTGGTGACGAATTATAAATATTTATAGAGTATGTCTGCACACGTCATTGGGGGATTTTTCGGCTGTTTGTGTATCTTAATTCATAAAAGAAATATAAAACTAGCTTACTTGCTCTGTTCATTGATAGAAACACTTGTGATCTTTTAAGTTTAAAGCACTTCTTTCGTGAACTGAAAAGTTCATGCGTGTATCTATTACTGGACAGAGCGCGCACGCTCCTTGTATATTTCAATACTACAGTCTGCACTGCTATGAATGCTATATATATAGACTGAGGCTCTCTCCGTTAGTGGGAGCTAGTGATTACATTTTGTTGGATTTTGTGAAGAAGTTGAAATAAATTTTTGGTTGAGAAGAAAGTTGAATACAATCACCAAACCGCCATTCCTGACCAGACCCTTCGATTTGTATCAGTTTCAAATCTAATTTGCAAACTTCTCTCAAATCCCCGGGTTGTAATTTCTTCTTAAAAACTACCAATAACTCCCCTCCCCCCCTCCCCTCTAAAACTTAATACTCATCCAAAAAATCAGAAAATTTCCAAAACGCTTCCATTTAATTCACCCGGTCCATATATGATCGGATTTTCCAAATTTAAAACTATGGACGGAGATTTCATCGAACACATCATAAAAAGTCGCCAAAAGTATCATAACCCTCTTTGAAATTGAAAGAAGTAAATTTATATCTAACAATTAGACAACGAAGCGAAGTTTTCTATGACTCAAAAGTTAACGGGGAGCAAAGCGACGAACTGATTATTAGATTCATAGACTAAAACGACAACAAGTAGTGTAACTGTTTTGGTAGATGCCAACTGGTAGCACTTTCGAATTTAAACCGATAACCATAGTTTGTTTAAAAACACCGGCAGGTTAGCCTCTGATAGTTTGCTAGTTCATTTCTACTAAAACACTGTATAGACCGTTTAAAAACAGAGCATTGGCTTAGCCCAGTTGGTAAGGCGCCAGTCTGTCGTGCCGGAGGCGTCTTCTCGGATAAGGACGTTAAACTGTAAGTCCCGGGTGGAAAACCTCGACGGGGACATCGAGTGTTATTGTCTGTTCTCCTGTGACTCCTTCAGTCAAAATGTTACAAAACTAAAATTTAAAACTAAACGCAAACTTACCTCCCACATGTAGGAAGTATCTAGTCCTGGAAGAACCTCCTCTGGTCGTATTCGCCTTCCTTCGTACGGACCAATCCACGTTCCAACGGGAATGTGCTGCTTGGCGCAGACTCCGTAACCCGCACCCGGGATGCTAGAGGCACAAAGTTGCACTTCTTCGGGAAATGAAGAAATAGCATAGCTTACCCGTAGATTTTTCTGTTTTCCTTTTACGTATTTTCGGAGCGAATGCAGAGGTCCGTGTACCGTGCATTCACTTTGTCGCTCTTCATGACACATTTCGCACCCTGAGGAGGCGATGCAAGAAATATATTACAACGATGAGTTCCCTTTGTTTCTAGTTCGTTAAGCATTTGAATTGTGTGAATTCATCTATCCAGGCAAAAATAAGGGAAATATTTTAAATTTTTTTTACACCGAGTTATTTTTAATTGCATAAGCTTTCGATTGCCGCTGCAACCTTTCTCAGACATGGTAACCTCAGATGGAGGCGAGGTTACCAAGTCAAGTGAGTTAGTTGGAGGGGATGGAGCCCCTAGTGCAACGGGTTGTTGTGGGTTCTTTTAAGTCCCCCGATAGACGATCGAGAGAATGGAACTACGGTTTAACGTCCTTATCCGAGATGACGCGAAGGTCTAAGGTTTGCAGATGTTAGAGCAAAAGCAGAATTTTCTTCTCAAGTATTTTAAGACCCTGATTGAAAGTCCGGCACCGGGAATCGAACCCAGGCCTCCCGCACGAAAGACTGGCGCCTTACCAACTGGGCTAACCAGAACTTTAATTTGTAAATTTGTCATCTTGATTTTTGCTCGCGTGATGATAGTTGTTATGGATAATTTGTAATTGCCGATGTGAAATTTCAAATGGAGGGCAATTACAGATAAAATTAAGGGCCGAGTTCTTTCTATAAATTGTTTGCTATGTGATTAGTGAAAAGGCTACAAAGCATGCGCAATACTTACAAGATAGCGAGCTTTATTGAAAGAATGCTATATTCTAAAGTATCTTATCTGATGTTCATCAACAAAATCAAGACCAACACAAAGTATTTGATTGCAATGCGTCATTTCCTATCTTGATTTTTAAAAGCTCTGATGGTTTAGATTCTCGCTCAACAAGTACAGTATTATTGTCCCCTTATACTTTATACTGGCTTTACTTGACTATATATTTTTTTCACTTGGTTCTACATAGTAAGTAGTTTTGAAGCCAATCTGGTACTATTTTTGTGTTTAGACCACACCTCTAGATTCCTCAAGTGACGATGGAACCAGATTATTGTGGTACTTAAAGTGCAAAAAGGCCTTGCTAAATGAGGAATAACGGTGAAAAAATGTTGATGATGAATCTCGAGCCAAGTCGAGGTGTGATGGTCTGTCTCTTGTATATCTCGAGCAGATTCATCCCAAGGTTATGGATTGGCAGCAGATTTGAAAAAATAAAATTGCAAAGTTGTCGGTTTACAAGTGACATCACCAGTTCAAAAAAAAATGTTAACATTACAAGAACCACATGTACGAAAAACAATTTTTTTCACCACTATTCCTCATTTAGCAAAATCTACCCATTGAGTTAACAAAGTTTTTCACTTCATGTGCACTTTAAACATAAAAATATGTACACTAAAATAGAGTAATAAGTTTGGCTTATCTTAAGGCATTGAAAGAAGGATATGTATGGTCATCACGCTATGAAAATTTTATTCAGGTAGCTATTTTTTAGGAAGGATTATGATAGGCCTCAGTGAAGACGCGTTGGTGTCAGCTAATACGCAAAAAATCAATAAATAACCGAGTTATTCTCATCATATTTGGATTCAAGTAAGGCCTTACCACTGGAACGGGTCATAATCCAAGTTTCGCTGATCTACAGCATCAACAAAGGACCCAATATGCATAAACTGACACAAAGGAAAGACAAAAAATCTCTGATCTCGTGACCTACGAAACAAAACCTAACGTAGATCTGTTTCGTAGGTCGTGGGTTCGAATCCCACCGAGGTCAGATTTTTTGTTTTCTCTTTCCTTTATGTGGGTTGATGGGGTTCTCTGTTGATGCTGTAGATCAGCGAAACTTGGATTATACCCCGTTCCTGTGGTAAGGCCTCACTTTAATCCATATATGTCGTGTTTACACATTTGCCACTGAAGGACATCAATACTCTGTAACTGAGTAACTACTGTATCATAATATTAATAGGAAGGAAATTTCTGACGTTTGAGATGATACCGACCGCGCTAGTTATCCTCTTACTCTGCTCGTGCATGTGTTGTTCCTATTTTAACGCTTTCAGTCCCAAATACGTCAAATGACGTATTACTAAATTCTCCCTACTAGAACCCATACTTTTCCTGTTACCAGTTTAGGAGAATTTTGACTTTCATCCTCGGTAGTTTGTTATGCTCGATCAATTTCTATTTTCTCATTTCTAAATGCCTTATATTGTATGAGTTATGTAAGGAGAAGTTAGACGTTGGTAAACTGGTTTAACTTGCTACGTTTTTAAAACTCAAAGTCATAAAATCTCAACAAAATTATAATCTTCAGAATTTGAAGAAGCAATGGACGTTTTAAGAATCTACTTATGAAGAGAAAGAAAATGAATGGTCACTTTGTAGATTTTTAAGCAGTGGTTTTTAAGTTAAAACTTTTTTAGTTTATGTGAAAACGTTTTTAGCAAAATAAGGGTCAAATTTTCATCTGAGAAAAAACCTAAAAACTTTACACTTTCTTAAGTAATTTGAATATTGACTTGTGGCTAAAAAGCGAATAATAAACATTCTACCGGGATGGGTGGAAAAGAAAATAGTATCTCTTGTCAACATTTAGTGATGACTTGTCTGCGCATAGCCAAGTTATGATCTTCTCTTGTTCTAAACTTATTTTTGTTTCTAGGGTTTGTAAGGCTGCCATCATTTAGGAATGAGTTCCTATCATCGAAAAGTGTTGTGTTACGTTAATTAGCTTTACAATGTTAAATAATCTTAGATGAAGCAAGCCAAAAACTTGACAACTCTTCCAGATAAGACAATAAACAGTCCAAAAAGTTTTTATCCACTAAGCGGATTAAAATTTTAGACTTGATTACAACTCTTTTATAGGAAAAACAAGATAAAAAAATCCAAGAAGACAACAATATCTGTACAGAAAAATAATACGTGGTCACAATTGTTGTCCCGGTCACGTTTTCAAGTAAAAAAAAAATATTTGGCTAAAGGACCGGAAGAAGTACAATAAATGTGGTTTTCAGTTTCGCTTGTTTTCTTCAATCCTTTAAATTAAAAAGAACATTCGTTTTTCTGGTCCTGAAAAGTAGAAAATAATCCTGACCTTGATATTTTGCAGATTGGCAATTTATTTTGTTAATATGAAAAAATCAACCGGCTGGGAAAATTTACTTTCCAATCAACTAAACCTTATGTGGACTTTGGAAGCTGCATGCATGTTAGAATTGATTTTGCTTACATACACAGAAAAACAAACAATATAGTACATATCACATGTCTGTTTTTCTTGTTTTCATAAGTGGCAGTGAAAGCGTTTTGAAAAAGTTTCGCAAATGAGTGTATTGTCTAAAGTACAGTCTCACGTGATCTTCCATGTAGTGCTATCCTTCTTTTCTTTGCGCAAAAGACTTACTGAAAAAGCTGTGGGTTAAGCACGATTTTTGGCGATTTTGATGATGTTTTTGACGAAACCTTCGTCCGTAGTAAATCCGACCACAAAACCACCGTTCGAATGAAAGGAAAGCGTTTTGAATATTTTCAGAATTATTTTTGTGAAATGTTTTAAGTTTTAGGTTTTAGATTAGTTTTGAAGTTTTGAGATGGTAGTTTTAGGTTAATTTTGAAGTTAAGACCTGATAGAAACTCCTAAAGCAAGATAAAAAAAACAATCACCGAATAGCTGTTGCAAATACAGCTCAATGAAATTTATTCAGCTCCGTCCAAACCGTAACTGTCCACTTTTCAAAAAGTTGATACTGAAGTATCCTTCGCTAAATTCGTATTTTAGAAGATATCCAGCTGTTTTTCAAATAAACGTTTGTGCCAGCCTTTCAGGTTTTTTTTTATCGTGAGGATTTGTTTTGTTTCATCTTGACAACTAACCTTTTACGGAAACAATTTAAAATGTCAAAGAGGTTCGGTATGTAACAAGTCAAAGGTGGAAAGACCCAAAGGAGGAAAAAAGATCCTAGAGAGATTGAAAACGCTCTAACAATCATAGGCACGTCACTACGTTTCAAAACGTGCTGCAACTCCGCGGATCTTAATGGAAAAAGAAATTGAAGTTGACAATGAAGCACTTTCTAGTAAACCGGACTAATGGCTTACATAAAGGTGTTCCTACTTCCGAACTTCCTTTAGGCAGTAAATTTGAGCTATTCACCTTTATATTCTTCATTAGTGTTGAAACAAGTTACTGCAATGAATATTGGTTATTTTGTACGCGTTGTATTCATTATCTCTTGAAATAAAACAGGCAGTATTATAAGTTGGACACACAGTGGATTAACTTGATGTATTGAGCGAGGAACAACAGAATTACAAAAAAGGACAAAACATCTTGTGGTCTCCTTTGACATCCCCTTCTCATTAGAAAAACTGACAATGATAATTTCTTTAATGACAATGCATTAGAAGTTGTATTACAAAGAAAGCGCGAAAACCGCAAAAAAATAGCTGGGTTTTATTTGGACTGGGTCACTGTCCGTAATGAGAAGCCCTCAGGCAAGTTTGTGTCAAAAATTCGTCACGTCCTCTGATTTTTTATATCGTTTTGGTCTTTTCGGAAACCTGAGGTTTCTCGAGAGGTTATCGGGCGACTACACGTATCCTTCAAAACAATTTTTTCGCCAAGATATCTGATAGTTCGCCTTATTCCGTTTAATGGCATTAATTATGCGTATGTACTTTCGCAAACGGGAAACGGTTTTTCCACACTGTTGACCTTTGAGTGCAGTCTAGAGAGCATACTATAGGTCTTGTTTTTCTTTGTCATCAACATTTTTGAAATGCTTGGAGATAATGAAAGCTGGAAGAAGTTACTCAAAAACACATTATAATTTATATCGATAGCCTGAGTTGTTCACAACTCCCTTTTACCTTCAGCCTGAAGGACATATTGCTCACTAAAGTCTTGTTTTTTAATTAATATCTCTTTTTAAGATTATCAGAGCTTACTTTTGCAGTTAGCTAAATTCATTTCACCTGAATGATATTTGGCCTTAGGCTTAATAAAGGACATTTAGCATTGTTTTAAGGACCACCTGACTGACAGTATACTAATACGAATGACACCAGCAGACATATTATATAGAAATATAGTTGAAACCTTTAGGATGTGTTTTGTAAAAAAAAAGCTAGTTCTAAAAAACAAGTAAAATCGAATTCTTGTTCTATTAGAAACTTCCAGTAGTAGCTGTTAAAAATAAAAGGACCTTATCTCTAAGAGCGTTAAGATTCAGGCTTATCCTAAACTCAGATTCCAAGACGGCACCACAAAACGACCTAAAGGAAGCCACGAAACCGTCTGCTCGCAGGTTAATGGTTTCAAATGAGAAAATAGTCCGCAGAACTATCAACGATGGTTTACATGTAAAAAGCATAATGCGGGTCATTATGACAAGTTGGCTTCTGTCATAACGTATAAATGCAAACTTTATGGATGGCATGTAAGATTCATGAGGTAAAAACAGATTTGCTTAGCCTTGCGAAATCTATTGGTTATCCCATATCCACTGGAAGAAAAAGCTATTGTACGTAAAAAAACAAATAAACAAACAGAACTAAACCGGGAATTCTAAACTCCGGAAGAAGATGTTTTCTTTAACTCTGGCCGAGCCTCAGTTGTTCCTAAATTGTTCTTATATTTTGCAATAGCAAAATTATTTCCGTATGTGAGGGAGCGTGGACGATTTGTTCGAGGGAAGCATATTTTAAATGTTAAGATAAATAATTACAGACTGTGAGAATCTTCGGCTTCTGTTTTCGTTAGAACATTAAGCAACATCTGGCGAATCTTCTATTTTAAAACAAGTAAACGAAAAGGTTGCAACAACTGGCTCATTTGAGCAAAAATTGGATAAAAATAAAAAGTCGGAAATGGTCACTTTCGAGTTGGTCAAAATAACGTCTAACCTGCTAAATTTTCAAAAATCAAAGTAATAAAATCTCAACAAAATTACAACCTTATTATTTACAACCAAATTTGTTGAATCAATGGACATTTTTAGAATCTACTTGTAAAGACAAAGAAAAATAATGAATGGTCTGCTTCAAATTTATATCATTTTTTTGCTCATGGTTGTGGAACCTTTTTAGTAGAAAAAGGATTACAATTGGTTTAAGAGTTCACTGTCACTTTACAGGCTTCGGTTATAACTGGTTCTGAAAAGCTGGTTGTAGTAACATCCATTGTTTTTCCACTCTTCAAGAAGGAAAAGTGAATAGCCACTCTACTCGGTTTCAACAACTAGTTTGTTTGAAAGTAGTTTTCATAAAACAAAAATTCAATTCCCAATTCTTTCCCTAATGATCTTTTTAATGCACGGGTTTCAAAAGTTTATAGCCGATAGGTAAACGGTTTTAAAAAAAACTAATACAACATAGATATATATGTCTGGCAGACTCGAGTTTTCCGGCTAATTGAGAACTCCTGTTGTAAATAATTAGAAGGAAGGAGACATTTGCATTCGGGAGTGCTTCAAGACAAGAAAACAAGACGTCGAATTTCTCGAGGACAGGGACCCTTAGATATCGGTTTGGTGTTGAACAAAACAAATTGCTAATCGTAGTGTGTCTAGACGTCTCAAAAATCACGGTTTTATTATGACAAGAAATGATTGCCGAACAGATAAGTTATCAAAGAATTAGATAAAACGATGCGAAATGGCGTCGTTCTTGTTATCTGTAGATGATAGCTTGCGAGACTGATTCTCGTAATTTCTTACTTCACCCAAAATGCTGCAACTATGTATCTCAGACAAACAAGGAAAATTACATTTCTATTTTCAGTTAACTAAGTTTTTTTTATCAAAACAAAGAGTTAAGAAAACGTCTGCTTTTATTGCCGCCTTGAAATGAACTTTGAGCGGGCAAAATAGGTCACACGCGATGTGTCGCGTTCCCATGAAGATCTTGTAGCCGTACGAGGATTACAGTATGGATAGCGATAAACTAGTATAATACAATTTTGATTTCGGATTTAAAATGAAGAAAGGACACACGCTGTACGTAATATTCAATATCAATAAGTGCCTTTATTGGCCTATTCTAATCAGTACCTTGAAACGTTCTAACAAACAACTTCAAATTCCTTCAATAATATCTAGAAGTTTTTGAAACGCAAGAGCAAACTGTTTTACCGCACAGTAGGTATGAATTCATATCAATACAGTAAATTTTAAAGCTTTTTAATTTTGTATATCAAACGAGAAATGAGATTTCTAAGAAATATCAGTCTAATTACACATCGACACAGCTGTGGTTAAATTCAACACGTATCGCTCAAACTATGTTTGTAATTTGTGTGTAACCTGATAAAATAGGATCTCTTTTACAAGGGAAATACCGTCCCTCGGAACAATGTAGATGCTTTCCTTGATAAAGAGCTGACTCACACGTTATTAGTATATCAGGAACAATGGACACGGTTTGTCAACAAGAGAAAAACCTACAAATGATGGCTGGGTTGATGAGATTGGAACTACTCCAGACATTTCAAGAGCGATATTAAATGGCACAGAATAGGTCAAAAGTCGTACAAAGAATATTAGACGGAATCCTGAGGCAAATAATTTTTAGGACTTGCTGACACTTCCGTCTGAGTTGAAAGAACAATTTGTTGTTCCTAGTAGGTTAGGGGGAGTAACTCGACACTCTAGAAATCTTCGCTGCTGGAAATTTAGTCGGCAAGACGTTGTTTTGTCAATAAGTATAAATCTTTTAGAATAAAAAAGACCTCCCCTACGAAAATAATACTTGTTTCTTTTGTGACACTATCGACCTTTGAGAAGATTTTCCTTCAGATCCGACACGCAAAGCAGTTCTGGAGTCTGTTATGATTATCATACGCGGCGTGGTAAAAAAATTAAAGAGAAAATCTGATACTATACTTACAATATCTCTCGGTTTGTCTTTCTTCCTCTCCATCGCCTTGGCTCGCTCGCTTTTTGATATCGTCAATAGCAATATTGACTACCTCGACTTCACTGTGATTATAGAGAACATTGTATAAGTCATCGTATGTGAAAGTATAGCGCTGGTGAGGAGGAGGAGGAGTCCTGGGCACCACCTGCCCACCTTGGTTTTGGTTTGGACTTGTTGGCACAGGAAATCTTGAAGTTACTCCGGATTTTGTTGTTGCCTGTTTCAGAAAAATAATATTTTAGTTACAACTGGCGCACATCTCAAGCTTGATCTTTAAACCATCCTTGAATGAAACATTACGCTTCGAATAGAGCTAGTTAACCCATACAGCATACGCATTTCAATTCACATTTTACTTGGCCGATGCGCTTCGTGTATCAAAATTGAAGGAGCTGCCAAAAAGCTTGTATTAATTATTTTAATTGTTTTGCACTTTGTGTTTGTTTATCTACAATGTTGTCTTTGTACCAGCGCTTTTAACTTATTTCTTCATTTATCGAAACCATTGAACGATTAACGAGAAAACGAATGTAATTCTAAACTCTAACTTGAGAAAATGTGTAGTATCAAACAACAGACACTCAGCTACACCCGCTTAAGTCAGAATTGTCAACTTTGAATCAAAACACCTTCGCATCCAAAAATGATTGAACAAACAAGCTTAATTGTTCTTGGTATGAAGAACAGACAAACCCAAAAATAGATCTGTTATATCAATTTGCATCCGGTGCGAGTCTTAGATATTTCGTTATCGAGTCAGAAACTTTTGGGCTTATTAATTTTCTTATCAAAGGTGTAGGACCAGAAATTCACACGCTCCAAATTTGCTCACTCGCTATCACCCTTTAAAAGTGTTTTTAGCAACACCAGAAGTTAGGTTATGCACATGTTTTTCTCCGAAGAAGGTTGAATTTGATAATTACTCTTCTGAAATAAAAAAAAAACTTGAATATTGTCTGCAGCTTTGGTAACAAAAAATCAGATTTTTTGAGGAATTTTACGAACTTGCCAAAAACAAAATGACGCTGCTTTGGCAGATGTCTTGCAAAGAGCATAAACCAAGCAACAGTCAAGATTCACCACGATGTCAATTGTGGATACAACTAATTCTACTTGCGAAACATGCAAGCTCTTTGCAATCTGAAAACCGATTAGTAGTTAAAAACAGAGTTAACATTGAAGCTGCCATAACGTTGGTTCGTCTTTCATCTGACTGAATTTACTATGTCTGTCGCTCGCTTAATAATGCTGGCCCATACAATGCTTTAGCTTCCCCTTCAGTCACAGAAACAAATCATACTCTTCGAAAACATATTACAAATACTTATTTCTTATTGTGAAAGATTCTCGTTCAAGAAAGGAAGTTCTTTAAAACGTTCCTTACCAAGAAATCATTTTCCATTGCTTGTATAAATTCTTGTTTAATTCCGTGTTCTTTGGTCATGTTCGGCCGCTCAAGTAGCTTGTGTCGTTAATTACTACCCCGTCCGGGCCTCACGATCAACGCCTTATGCTCACAAGTTCAAAAGCACAGCAGTCGATCTGAAATGGTTTCCGAATTCCGGCACTTAACAAACGAGAACCATTCTTTCATCAGCCAGCCGAATATTTTTCTTTCCCTCTTGTATCTTTAAAGAAGGTCCCGCTCAATGTAAATCAGGATCGTGTCAATCATAAGATCTGTGATGTCAAAACTCCAATTCAATTGTAATCAATGAAAACTATTTCCGGCCAAAGACAGCGCTATAATCTGTTATTCCTGAGGCTGTGCATGTGTTATCTTGATTGTTATCGCCAACCAGACGTCACGCTGAACGTGCATGAAACTCGAGAATGCACTGTTCAAATAAGCCGTTTTAGTCTTTTTTCCTTTTTGTTTGCACTGTCATTCTGACAATACAACCACGCAATGGCAAAGTCATATAACGCTTTATCTAATGTTGTTTTGAGCACTGTGAGTTCTCTCTTTCCTTTTTCCTAGCTGCACAGCCGTTACCCCAATTTTAAAAATAAAATTTCAAAAGTATATTTGTGCACTCCCAAACATCATCCAAGAATGCATCATTTGTTCCGAGTTAAAAAACTTACAGCTTACTTTTTTTCGTAGAAAGATAGAGCGATACGTTTTGTCAATTTGTTTTTTCATGTTATCAGATTTGCGCTCTGATTTTTGTCCGTTATATCTTGTTATATCTGTTTATGTGCCGAGTGATATAATACGAATCAAAGTGAAAATCATGGGAGATATATCTTAGCCTTGTAGCAGGGAGTATTTTTTCTGTCATCTTGAGGTACGATGAATATTAGGTTTTCTTGCTCGGTGTATTCATTAAGAAAATGATTGGGTACGTAGAGAACATGTTTTGGAATGCTGTAAGGTGAGTTAAAGTCAAAAAGGATCAGTTTTGGTTGAAACATCTATGTGACCACAAAGGAGGGCCGGATTATTTCTTCGATGACTGTAGATAAAGATAGTGCAATGGGCGTTGAAGTAATTTGAGTAGATCCAGAAGACCTGTTTGCTTTAAAAATCCAAGCTGGAAGAGCAAACTTCATTGCAGTTTTGATTACAAGCTTCCGTGTTTTCAAAGAACACAGAAGTTACTGTGGCAAGCGAAGCGTGCGATGAGTGATACAGTGTCAGGAGACGAGCGAGGACAATAGTAAGGCAACGGGAGGGTAGGGAAACAAAGGTAATTTTCTTATCAGTTTTCTGAAGAATTCCTCGATGATATCACAAAATCTCGAAGTAGAGGTTTTGTGATAAGGAAGCACGCTGCCACGTACATGATAAATGGACATGCGTGAGAAGATGTGGCAATCAGTGAGTCTAGCAAGGTCGAGTTACTAAATTAAAGATATCGAAATCTGGCAGGAAAAATGTCTTTATAAAAATGACAGTTTTTATCACTTCTGGTTTATCTGAAACTGTGTAATTAAGTAGATCGTACCATGTAAACGGTAAACAACATTATTATCTGGAAAGTGCACCTTGAAAACCTGAAATAAAAAATGAAATTAACTTACTTCAGAAAGTGATTACTCGAGAAACAGGCACCCATCATCTTGAACAGAAGAGCTGTTTTTCATTTTATAAGTTCCGCTCATTAGATAAACGTTGACAAGATGAGTTTGAAATTGAACAAAAGCAGTTTCTAAATTTGTGAAGGTTATGAATGCTCCATTTGAAAATCCTACCATTTTGGAAGTATAAATAGTAGCTCTTGTTTTTCTAGAACTTTTCAAGATCGGCTCTGGACAGAAAAAGCTAAGGTCTAAAAAAAGGATTATAAGTTTATCTCTTAAGAAAAAGCGGACAATTTAGTTTGAATAAGAACAAAACTCTCAACCAGTAAATTTAATAAGCGTAACTCCGAGGAATATGTTGCAGTAAGAGCTTCACATTTTAGTTGTTCTATCAACCACGCTTTTTTTTTCTTTGTTTGTTTGTTTGTTTCCTTTTTGCTTTCTTTCCTTATTTCTTTCTTGCTTTCTTTCCTTCTTTCTTTCCTTCTTTCTTTCTTTCTCTCTCTCTCTCTCTCTCTCTCTCTCTCTCTCTCTCTCTCTCTCTCTCTCTCTCTCTCTCTC
>JAOBAT010072534.1:21875-44797 GCA_026413305.1 Hydrozoanthus tunicans | reverse complement strand
TTTTACTTCTGATTTTTGACCAACTAGTATTATTTTACTAAAACAATTATCCCTCTCGCCCTCATGGGCTAGTAGCCTAATATATATAGCCCATTCGGCCTGCGGCCTCATGGGCTATTGGCTTCTAGCTCATTCATGCTCGAGGGATAATTGTTAACTGTATACCTCTTTTATATCGTTTTATCTTTTTTACTATATTTCTAAACAGTGTCCCCATTGTGGTCTAGACTAGCTGCTACGTCAGCCGACACTTAAGTAAAATTGTTGTTATTACTATTAATATCAGTGTTTTCATCATTAATATAGATAGCAAGGGTATTACAAATTTCAAAGCACTTTGATTGCGCATGCGTTAGATGGCCGCGCCTTGAAATATAGTTATAAAAAGATACTATAGTTTTATTTGTAGATGATAGTTAGTATTTTTACAAGTTAAGCAAATAATTTAGATTTACCTTAGAAACCAACTCCTGGCAAACAATCGGTGGGTTGCTAGGGGATGTTTAGACCAGTCAACTCCATGTGTAGGAGTTCATCGGCATTTATCATTGATTTTTTGGTTTTGAAATGGTTTTGATTTCATGTTGCTCGGAAACCGAGCACCCAACAAACTTCCTTCTCCTCCGTACCCTACACGTATTTGCCCAATTAGTTTTTCAATTAATTCATGTTGGTTTTATGTGTTACCTCATCCCCTGGCATATAACCGTACACGGCGTTCCGGAATGACTTTCTCGGTTTGAACGGCAATTCATCTTGGCGGCTAGGACAAGGCGCTGCTGCGCCATCCCAATCGACATTAGAGGGGCAAAGAATCTTTTCAGAAAGACTTTCCCTATTTACCCTCCACTGTACGCTGAAAGAGACGTTGTTCCACTGAGGGAAGTCGAACTGACATAGCAATAAGACTGCACCACGCTGAGAATCGTCTTCTTTGTAGGAGATATATGGCTTGGGTACACGTTGATACGGGAAATCAGCAACAATAGACACTGCAGAACAAAATATATGTAGGGCTCAACACTTTAAAAACTTTTTTCAGTTTCCTTTTTGCATAAATGCTTTTTATAATTTACTCATTTGTAATTGCAAATTTATTCTGTCTTCACACCAGTTTTCACTAAGTATACAACCCAGGCAATTAATTATAACAGAATTCCAAACTACTGAATAAGAAGCTCTTTATTTGGTCAAGAACCTTTGGGAGTTATGAGCTTACTTTGCTTTCTTATTGAATTATAATAGAAATTTGTTATCAAAAGAGAAAAATCAAGTGCTGGGCTACTCCATAAAGACCGAGAAAAACTTCAATATTAATTGCCTGGGTGCAGTACTGAACGTCACAACCTTGTCAAGATGGCGTCCCTCACAAAAATTGATTTTGGAAGAAGTTTGTTATTTTTTTAGAAATTGTGATCGTTTACTTCTGTTTGATCGCACAAAATCGTGTTGGTCAATCATTCTTAAAGTAAAGTTTCTCATACAAAACAAAACATCAAAATAAATACCAACAAAAGTGTGGGAAACGACTTTTAATTTTATGCTGATAAAAATATCATTCTAATTATATACATGAAATTTTAAACATATGCAGCTGTTTTGCTATTTTTTTATTTTCTTTTTTACCTTTACAATTTGGCCAGATTCCTGTTTGACCTCTTGGACATGGCTTCTTATTTCCTACATGACAGAATAATTTTTGTTGTTTAAAATGATTAAATTTACACTCTATTAACTTGGTACCGACGTTTAGGGCTGTATGTTATTGTTCCTACATATAGATATTTACAGTATGAGTATTACAGTATGACACTTAAAGTGTCTTTAGGGACAGACCAGCTGATTTCGTTGGGGGAGAGTGGAAGAATGTGTAGAAACAATTTGCAGGGCCATCAAGAACAAAAAAGGTTTTCTAGATTATTTCTAGATTGTAGATTACCTATTTCTTGTTTCTTTGACCCAAATCAAAGGCTATAAGAGCCACCTCATGGATACAAAAGAATTCTTGATAATTTGATGGTAACCCCAGCTTGTTAATCGCTATTTTTAAAGCGATAAAAATAAATTTAGTATTAGAACATGCAAGAACAGACCAATATAGACCGATTGATACGTATACGGGGCACGGATTTTAAGTGTCGGTTGATCGGGTAAAAAGTCCTTTAAAGAATAATATTTTGGGTGCAAGATTTTCAAAGTATTTCTATTCTCAGAGAAAAAAAAACTGCAACAGTATATAAATAAAAAACAAATAACATAACATTCTAGACCTGCACATCAATTTGTTTGCCTCTAAAACTTGTTTTATAATTTCATATTCTTCTGTGAAAATAATTTAACTCTTGACAAAAATGACGCAAAAAAAGCCGCTAGAAATCTGCCAAATAACTAAACAGATCTAGCTTCTTTTAGATTACTAAACAGCCAGCAGACTGGGGACTAATACCGCTGCGAAAAAAATATCTCTGTCATTATGTCTTCGGACGTGTGAAAACAAACAGCTGCATGCAGTACAGTGTTGGACATTTTAAAAGCGACTTCTGTTCATTGTTATTGTAAGATTGAGATACCAGAATAAACTCTTTGTTTTAGGGTATATTAACTTTTATTAGCAACGACGAATCACCTTCTTCGTGGTGATTTTTTTCATTCTCATGAGCTTATAATTCCAAAAGTTTGTAAGCGTCAGAAATTCGTGACGTATGCAAATAACTTATTTATTAGTTCAGTGTGTATCAGCTTTAGGATCGAACAGCTGGAAAGGTCGAGAATTCGAGCCCGGGTTGGGAACAGATAAAAAAATTCCCTGTAAATCTTTAATTTGATGAATACCTTAATTCCGCGATTAAAATTTTACATTCACCTCACTCCTTAACCTCACCGATGACTGACGTCATCCAAGAGTTGATATCAAACTTTAGCTTCATTTGCTTAATGCTGGTTAATGAAGTCGGGAAGTTATATTTTCTGATAATGTCTCTGTCTTTTTCTGTCTTTGTGTTTGTCAGTCAGTCACACAATAGATAAAGAAGCCTCAATTTGTTTGGTCTTATAACTTAAACCATTATACATCGAGTAGCTTACGTTACGTTTGCCTACCTGCACAGTAGGCTATGGCACACCCGCGAGTTGGCTTCAGTTTATACACAAAGAAGTCCCCACAGTTGAACACCTTTATAGCATCACGAACACCGTAAAAACATCCGCTGAGGAAGTTTCTAACATTTACACAAGCAGTTCTGGTGACCTCTCCATCTGCCACGGTTGGGTGAGACCCAACCATCCATACTGGAGCTGACGTGCCACAATGAAAAGGCTCCGGTTTAGATGTAGGTATCATCCCACCAACGCTGCTTGTAAAACGGTACCATCCGTATCTCAGTTTGTTATCACATACCGCAGCTTCAGGCGGTTTCCATCTGTATGCCGTGCTGCGATAAGGATTACTGATTCTGATGTAGGCAGTAGATGAACAACGATCATTTTTCAAAGTGCCTGCAACAGAAGGTAGGCACCTTTGTGGGCATACGATCGATTAATTGTGCAAAAGGAGATGAAAACAGGTTTGTTAGTATATTGAGTTTGAGGAAAATTGAAGCAAAAAAGACAAATGTTTTTTCTCACATTTTTTTAACAGATGCTTTAAGTTTTTTTGTTTTTGAGAAACCGTGTTCACAGCAAAAATGACTAGCGCGCTTAAGTTTGTTTAATTTCGTTTCTTGTACGACGGCTCAGAAACGCCTGTCGGCGGTTGTCTATGACGCCAGTGGTGAAGAAAAGTTAGGCTAGGTAATTATAAATTGAGCTGGCTAAAGCGAGCTCTGTATGAGTGAAAGGGATAAACTTTATCGCTCGTTTGAATCAATACACATTAACCTTGTGCAACTTCGTTATATTCTCCCTACCACTAACGTCATAACCTTTGCGCTATTAACCGCTGATACGTGCCTGCGATGTCTTACAAGGAAATTTCAAGCAATTGAATGCCAGCTACTACAAGGCGTTTCATGCCTTTATATAATAACAATTTTCAGGTAAAGCCACAATCGTTTTTTTTTTACTTTCGTTAGAAACCGCAATTCAAACAACTTGATCACAGTACCACTAGCACTTTCAATATATAATCTCCGCCAATATTTATGGATATGCACTGACCCTTGTTGTGTTATTTGTTATTCGATAAGCACATTTAATATTCATGTCAAGCAAATGGAAGTAAAGAGAACGGGGCTCGAGGGTGAAGCCGAAACTCCTACACGCTCTCAAAAAAGCTTTGACATCACTACTCCAAACAAGGAAGTTTGGCAGACTTCGGCCTGGGCAATAGAAAAGAGAATCTCTGGGTACTGGCTAATCTATGACGTACTCACTCAATTGGTGCATTCCATCGTTGATTATTATTGGCATGTTATAAAACAGTTCTTACAATTTTTGAAAACTGTAAAATACAGATCAATGCAAAATTATGATTAATGAAAATCAAGACTTATATTAGTTGGTTAAGAGACACGAATACTTAAGATAACCTAAATGCAAAAGTTTACTTTTCGCCAACCTTGTTGACAAGCCGGTCCAGACTTCCCAAATGGGCAAACGGTCTGGTTACCTGCAACAATAGAACAGTTATCAAGTTGAAATAAATATCATTATCTCACACGAAATGACTTAATCCGTGAACTTAGATTTCAAATCATATACTATCTCTATTAAACCGCCCTCATATTTAAAAGTATGCTTGGGAAATTACATAACTAATTCAATTCCATTTCAACTAATCGACGCGGCCAACAAAGTCACTTTCAGCAATCCGGCCTGGTTCAAGTAATTTCAAAACAATAAAGAGAACACTGGATGTGGACTCATCACTCTTATGCTCATTGCGAAAGTTCATTTAAGAATTCTTTACGCTTAGTGAGCCCGTGCTGATGGAGCGTAAAAAGTTGCGCCATCCAGTAAGCCTCTCTATTAGCGAGAATTGTATTAACCCTATTTTTGTCGCTACATTGGATCGCCTCGATGCAGACAAAGGCAAAGTCTTTAGGGGAATGTTCTAACCTATAAAAATGTGTCGCTACTTCACATGCCCTGCGGTTGTTTACCATATGGCTCTTATGATTACGGAACCTAACTTTAATCTCTGTGGTGCAAGAGCCTACATGCTACATTTCTTGCACGTAACTAAATAAATGACGTTGCTAGCTAGTAGTACAAGAGATATGTTGCCGAATGGTGCATCTCTCGCCCGTGCACGTGGCAGATGTCAAATTTTAGTCTTTCTTATTGTTGTTATTTGTCAAATTTGAGGTTGAAAAGGTTAAGATGGTGAAGATACAGTCATGCGAAATCACTAGTTATAGAGAATGTATGCTGGGGGGCAAGTATAATGTCTGTAGAACTTCGCAACTTCACGGAGCTGTATCTTTGTGAGTTTTCGGCCTATCGCCATCCAAAACAGTAGATTTCGTAATTTTAGGATCGGAGTTCTATCCACTAATATTAGGGAATATGCTCGTTGGAATGCACCGTGCAGGTCACCTGCACATTGTCGTCTTGAAAACGACAAGATAAACGATTTGTAACACATACACTTTCGTTTTTTTCTGTTCACAAAGCGTAACTCAGACAAAAGCAAGAAGTGTGTTTTTGTAACGGCCGCCGTCGTTGATGTTGCCTTCCTCATTACTTAAGTCCTTGTGATTTTCGCCTACTTGTATTTATCACAAGATACGCATGCGTGACACAAACCATAAAAGCGGGTCTATTAAATGTCGACAACTTTTAAAAAATCAACAACGAAAGGGTGTAAACCGGTGGTCGTTTTTTGTGTCCTGAGGCAAGATTAAGGCTGCTAGAAAACGTGTTCTTATAGAGGTTTAACAAACATTCTATTGAGCACTACCGCTTATAGCTAGACAAAACTAATGGTGAATTTGAATACGTAATATTGGATGTTTGTATAAATGTCACTTTTAGAATCGAATGCATGTGTTATGTGTGTGTAATTGCCTTAGCTTAGATGAAAAAAATAGTGTCTTTGTAATTTCTACCTTACTACCTTAGCAAGTGAACGCAAAAAGCGTAGGGAAGGCTGCATGCAATGGAATGACTTGCAAATACAATCTTGCATGAAAGGAGACTGTTTACAACAAAGCCAATACAAGCTGATCCTGAAACATACGACTGTCCCTCCCTGTTGTACTAAAACAAACGATTTTTTTCTTTAAAGTTTATTTAAGATGATTTCGTTTTCAAGGAAGGTGCATTAAAACCTGATAGCCGCACAAAGCAAGATATTTTCTCATTTTGCATTTTATTTAAGTGCATGCAAACTAGTGTATTTCAAGCTAGCGTCTTCTTTATATTCCGCATTGATTAACGCAATAGCATACGGGTGGTTTTAGCCGTAAACCTTAGCTCCAATCTTTCATACGAATTTACTACAAAGGGTTTTTCGTATCTAAGTACTTAAAACACGAAATTAAAACAAATGAATGTAACATCTTTAAAACAAACGCATTGTGTTAGCAGAGTGTAAGTACATATTTCAAATACAGCTAGAATTTTCATTTAGTTATAGGAGAAACAATTTATGGGCGTCGTTTAGAGCTAGTTGCTTTCAGAGAAGAAGAGCCGATTGTATGAATTTTGTCCTTTCAAGCTTTAAATTTGATAAAGTTACACGATCAACCATGCATAGGCGGAAAAGTTCAAGAAACTTGAGTGAAATAAGCTGTTGAGTACTAGCTGAATGATCGCTCAGGACTGTACACTTATGTATATCGGCTACAGTTTTGATTTGTCGTGCACTGATGTACGGCAACATTTGTCTATACTCACTAAATGAAATAAGTATTACTCAGTACACCTTCTTACCTGCACAATATGATCTAAAACAGGTTGACACTGGGTAAAGTTTATAGATGTAAAACTGATTGCCACGGGGTGCACACAGTTTGACTTCAACTTTGCCAACGCCAACACATGTCTGGGTTCCTCTGTCGTTCATGCACAAGTCGCAAGTTAATGACTGAGCGACTGCTGTTGGATGTGAACATCCTAACCATATCGGCGTTACTGTTCCACAGTCGTTTGGGAAAGGGTTCATAGAGCGATTGGCTTTGTTTTCCGGCATCATAGAACCAGCTGTACCATTAAATCGGTACCAACCAGGTTTCATCGAGTTGTCGCACAGGGCTTGCTTGTTTGGTTTCACCCGATAGGCTGTACTTCGGAAACGGTTTTGATCTATCATATAACCATCTTCTCCGCCAGGCTGGCACGGATCTGCAGTTGCTTCCTGGCATCCATGCATGAAAAAGAGCGAAAGTGAAAACAAAAGTATTGGAGAACGAAACACGTCCATTTTGCGAGGTATTGCTGTTGGCTTATTCTAAATTTAAATTTCCATTTTAACTTTACAATGACTTATCAGGCTACGTCACTGATCTAAAACATGACTGGATCGAGCATCTATTGTTTAAATTTTAAAGCCAATGAAATTATCTGTGGTTTTCCAGTTGAATCTACCCCGCTGTGATACCTCATGCAGTCTCAAAGCGATCTTGAAGAGGTTGTATAGCTTTTTTGATAATAGATTTCTTGGAAAAATTTGCAAGCCAACTAATTATTGAGATTGCATATCTTTTGAAATGTTTACGTGGAGAGAAAATGGACTGTAGGTTCATGTTGTTATGTGGAGATTCGTTGTGACCATGCAACAAAAACAGAATAATTGTTGGTGTTCAGACGAAGGTTGATGGAAAAACAGTAACTCCGTTTAAAAAAATATCTTGAAGAAATATCTGGTAGTGGGTTGACGTATTGTTTGGCGGAAGCAAAATATTTAATTTGTAAGCAAAGCAGTGTATGAATTGGAATTGTCAGTCAAGCATATAAACATTTCTGTTAGGGATGGACCAGCTGATCTTGTGGGGAGGGGGGGGGGTTGGAAGAGATCATGTAAAAAAAATTGCCGTGCCACCGCGGACAGAAGACAAATTACATGCCGATATCCTATAAAGAGAATGTATAGAAAAGGGCAAAAAAATTGTTTTTTCTGAAGACTGAAGCAGAGAAATCATTATTCCCCGCCCCACGATAACACCTGGTACGTCGCTTAATCTTTGAAAATATGTTTATTTTTGTAACAGCAAGACATCAGAGAACTGAAACTGACTAAAACTTTACTGCTGTTTGAAAAGAAACAGTCTCCTTGGTTTCTTTCAGACTCTTGTGCCAGACAGCTAGCTGTTCAGTAAGTACTTTGTCAAGATGATGCCGAGTTTTATGGGAAAAACAGCTCCAAATGGTCTCGGTAAAGTGTACATGTAACCAAGTATTGCAGAGTTCTTGCTTTGACTTAAAGAAACTATAGGATAAACCATGGATGATTCCAATTTTACAACGATGAATCTTAACGTGGATTGAAACCTGTGGAACTCACCAAATGTTGCAAATTCATGTTCTTAATTAGGTTTTTCTTTCGTTGATCTCTGTATAGGTTACCCGGGTACACCCTTGATGTTTACAGAAATTGAATGCCATGCGCTTTTAGTTCTGCGGGCTGTGGTGCAATATCTCATCTGGGGCTTTGCTGTTCTTGTGCCGATTTTGACCAAGGTTCTTAATTTATTTCACGCCAGCCCTCCAACATGGCCGCTATTACCTCAGTTGATACCCGACAATATCAATATCTGTCCTGGATCGGAAGTGTCGGTGCTTTGGTGAATATTCAAATCCTTTTCAGTTGAACCGACCTAATATTACCCTCTTAGTTATCTCTAATAGCAATTCTGAAACAGTCATTGTAGTGTTTCTTCGAAATTTGAGAAAATGAGGTTCTTTTGTCTAACATGTTTTTAATACAAATCGAGAGAGTTGACTGGAATTTTCAAACAGCATGAGCTTCGTTGACAATTTAAAAACTCTTTTAAAACTTTTCCCTCAAACTTTGTTCCACCGTGGCATGAGTATCCATGTTTACGCCCTGTATTCTAAACGAAGTCTGATTGAAGAAACAAATCTGTAACAAAGTTATAACAGGTTGGTTGTAGCGTCATGATTTACTTAGTTTTGTAAGGGAGAACTCGGGCTCAGTATTAATCCCACATCTGAATACAAAGGTTCAATCAAAGTTACCACACCCCTAGTCCAACAGATAGTGTCTCAGGACCAAACTTTCCCGAATTTAGCAGAAATAAGAACATTACAATACAATGCACGTAAAGAGAAGGATGATTGTTTAAATGAGAAACTGGAAGAAGTGCATGAAGAGATCACGGCCGGCAAAAACCAATCGAGCAGCTGAGCTTGCAATTGAGAAGTCTTCAAGTTGGCTTAATGTCTTTCCATGAAAACATGGACTTTGCCCTGAATAAACGCGAATTTCGGGGCGTCGTTAAACTGCATTATGACTGGCCAATCCCCGAATGTCAATCTATTTGTGTGTGTGGCGCCAACTTCTCTGTGGACCACGCAATGGTGTGCAAGCGGGGAGGATTTGTTATCCAACGGCACAATGAGCTACGAGATTTGGAGGCAGAGTTATTGGAGATGGAATGCTCGGACGTGCAGTTCGAACCCAGTCTACAGCCTTTCACCGGAGAGACGCTCAACAGAGGAGCAAACAACGAAAATGGAGCGTGACTAGATGTTCATGCAAGGCAGTTCTAGGAAAGACAGGAGATCCGCCTTTTTTTATTTTAGGGTATGCAACCCAAATGTGGATTCCTACAGAGAGATGACCCCACAGCAAATCTACAAACAGCACAAAACAGAAGAGAGAGGCAATATTCATCATGGGTAATGAAGATAGAGCATGGGGCATTTACGCCACTCGTATTTACCACAACAGGTGGAATGGCGGAAGAATATCGCAGATATTATTGCCGATTGACTGAACTTATATCGAACAGCAAGGAGAGCCTTACGCAGCAACAATATCGTGGATTAGAATTGAAGTGTCGTTTTCGATACTTAGAGGCGCACAGCTATGTTTAAGAGGGACCAGAACGCCGCGAAGACGCCAATTTGCAAATATAAGAAACAATGATTTAGAATTAGAGAAATGCTTTCAGTCCCAGCTAGTTTATCAACGACTGATTTCCCCAGTATAATTCACACAATTCGTAATGAGAAAATTGGAGTTGATCATATAAAAACGACTGAAGATGACGATCAAAATTCTCCTAAACTTGTATTCTAAAAAGTACGAGCTCTCGTTGGGAGAATTTATAGCATGCAACACGTCGTATATTTGGGTTTGGAAGGGTTAACCCCTATTGTTGTTGCAAGCTTTCTCCATCCACATTCAAAGCAAATAATGAAACATAAGCCAGACAATTCCATCGTTTTGAAAGACAGGACACAAACTTTTAATGAACGTCAAGATTACATGTGCACTTTTAGACCCAAACACATACTACGATTTTATAATTGGTGGAAACTTTAGGTACTAATAGTTAATAACAAAGTATTGTAACATTAAAGAATGCATGTGTAATAAATTGTTGATTAATTACTAGTACTATGTAGGCTTACGGTGTTGCGTGCATAGCCTCATTAAGTACCTGTTTACATGGGAAGAGGGTGCCCCTAGGGGATAGGGGCACCCTATCTGGTAGAGGTATAGATACCACCATTCTACATGAGAAGTTTTGACAAGGGTATGGGCACCCTCCCCCATAGAGTCAAGAGTTAGCTTCACTTTACATGGGCTGAATTAAGCGAGATCTGTTTCGAAATCTATTCCTTTGAAATCACAGTTAGACTTGTAGTCCTGCACGAACTTTAGCAGGTCTTCTGCTTTTTCAGGAGTCCACGAGAACTTCTTTGGTCTCTTATTTTTGCCCTGGTTGTTTGTTGCTTTGCGTTTACGCTTTGTTGTCGGGGTGTTCGCGCCTTCTTCACCTTGTGCCTTCCTTCGTTCGTCTTCGATAATATTGGCTGCTATGAGGCCCCCAAAAGAGTAGTCTACGTTTTCATCTTCTCCAATAACATCAGTGACCGTTTCTTCGCTGTCTGACTGTCCATTTAACATTGTTGATAGTCGCTGCTTTCTGAAAAGCTCGCCAAGTCTGTAGCAAGAACTCGCAATGTTGAAAGTTAACTAGAATTTCGCGCCTTCCACGTGAGGCCAGCGGTTATCGTCATAGCCCTTTCCCCCAGGGCTGGCTCTCCTCTTTGGTTTTACATGGACTTAAGTAAACAAAAATTGACCCTAGTAGGTAGGGTCTCCTACCTTCGAGGTAGGGTAACCCTACCCCTAGGGGCACCTTACCTCGCATGTAGAATGACCTGGATAATACAAAGGAGAAGGGAAACTCTACGAGGACCTCCTGTAAACAGGCCCTAACTCGCAGCCAAGGAACAGGTGCCAGGAACTGAACCGTAATGGTGCACGTTCTTCACGGAAATGTTTGCATGTTACATCGGCAATCGGTTGCATCGCGTAGCTATACCTCAAGCAAAGGGTGTTCATTCCCGTATCCAGAGCCCACGCAGCCTACGGCAAAACGAAGGCTCTGGGTACGAGAATGACTTGCTGTCCTTTGTGCTGTTGCACCACAGGTGGCCCACGTTCCCGTCACGATATTTGATAGTCAACCGAATTTTTGAAGACCAGTGTATGATTTTGAATTTTGTACAATCTTTCTCCCAAAATGTAATAAAATCATTTACTCTGTACTTAACAATTATCCCTCAAACCCGAATGGGCTAGAAGCCAATAGCCCATGAGGCCGCAGGCCGAATCCATGGGCTATTTGGCTTTTAGCCCATGAGGGCGAGAGGGATAATTGTTTTAGTAAAATCATACTAGTTGGTCAAAAATCAGAAGTAAAAAATATTTTTTTAAAGTCCTAAAATTAATTTTTTAATGTTTACGACAAATGTGATCACGCGCAATCGCTACTTGTAGGCTATCACTATTAGCCTATGAGTAGCGTAGCCAATCAGAATGCAGCATTCATGATAGACCACTAGTATGATTTTACTAAACTCTGTTATCAAGTAGTAATAACTTCTTACATTTCTATAGATTTTGAGGCGATTTGAAGCGCTGAGGTGCAGCATAAAAAATAAAATCCTTGTGGGGGGTCATTGACTTAGTTGTTCTTAACTCCCATTAGATTATAAGAACCTCTTTTAATCTTCATAATCACCTTGAAAGGTTGCTCGGGTTCAGACTAGTACTGGAGTTGTTTTTTCCTGTCGGCCATTGTACTGTTCTTCAAAAAACAGAAAACCTCCCCGAAACAATGTGCTCTGATGTAAACACTATTCAGTTACTGTAAACAAAACAAGTTGCCCACGTCAAAAAACCCGATATTTCGAGCTCCCGATAACTTGAAACCCCAATAACTCGAAATCTCCATAACTCGACTCCCGATGACTCGAACCTTTCTCAATTTTACTTTTGGGAGTGATTGACAATGTTTTATCTTCCCTGTTGATATAGAAAAGCAGGGGCGGGTACAGGGGGGTTCGGGTGAATTTCCATTCCCCCCCCCTCCTTTTCACACTACCGAAAATAAAATAAAACAAAAAGACACGATTTATCAATAACTTGTCACTGAGCGTCGACAAAACAGGCAAAATATTCGCAAGTTTACAGATAATCAACGATTTTAGGGCCGCAAAATACTGTTATTGATGTGCAAAGAATATGAGCAAAACCCAGTGGGTTGAAAGACACGCAACACTTGAAACCATATTCGGATTGTTTTTTTTATTTATTTACAAAATTCGCCTCAGGGGTATGGATTAAACAACAGAGCACAGCTCCAACAACGGGTTCCCGTAAAACCTAATAAAAATACTACTAAATACTATAAACAAACACAGATTATACACGTTTATTGTCATCACACTGAATGCCAATCTGTAAGCTGTCGAATAACGATACGATCGCTACTAAAGGGATGATGAGGAATGGAGCTTAGATGCTAAAATTATAAAGACTCTGGGAAATGAACTTTGAAACTTTGGACACTTGAACTTTGTATGTGCGAAGGAGATGTTATACGGCCCACGTACTATGCCGAGTTGTCTCTTCTCTTCAAGGTCTCCTTGTAGATGTTTTAACTTTGGCTTCAAAAAGATTGAAAATGTTTTTTTTTCACCTTTTACAAAGGCACTTGCGCTGAAATCGACGTGCATATCCAACCCCCTTTTTAAAATCCTGTATCCGCCCCTGAAAAGGTGCACTGAATGCAACTAAACTCTCTAATTTTGTTCCAGAGTGGAATGAATGATATACATACGTCAGTTCTAACAATCATTTCTCAACAGTCAGCAAGCATTCGTCAAATTCCGAAGTACGTTGATCTGCCCCTGTTGAGATTTACCAAAGACAACTTTAAATGCACTTGTCAATTAATCCTTTTACAGCACGGAAAGTCTCCGGAACCCAACTGGCCAAATGTTGAGTGTTCTAACGACGACGATTAATGTTAATTAAGTTGAATAACGATAGAAGCCTTATAGGAGAGATTGCAGCGGTACAATTAATAGAAAATTCCTTGTGCGTGGCGAGGTCAAGAATAGCTGCCGGATACTTTCGGTTGGTAAAAGAACTCAATACATTTGTTAAAAAATCAAAAAGAGCGCATATGCATTACAATGGTAGAAAGTGTCCTATTGTCGTATGTTTTTTATCCCTAAATAAGTTGCAAACTATCTACTCTTCGACTCCTGTTTCAGGTATTTTAATTTGATATAGATCTATATCTTTTTAACTTAAAATTTACAGAAACAAGAATTATTAATTTACTACAACTTTAAGTTTGATAAGGGCGTTGTTTTATTTTACCTTATGTAAACACCTTGTTTTTCATATTTTAAGGTGTATCTAATTGTTGTAAACTAATTAATTCTGAATGTCTGAGTATGCAAATAAATTAATGGGACGCTAATTTATTACCACCAACGTCAGCACTGCTGTCATAAATTTATTTGCAAGGCCTGCATGTTCTTACAACAGCTGAAACAGCTGTCAAAGTTAAGAAGGGAACAAGAATGGAAAGTGTTTTCAAAAACGATCCGGTCATTGTTGCTGAAACTGTTGGCTCTGCAAACCCTGACAGACCATTGCTGCGGTCAAATTGGTCAGTGGAAGAGAAAATCGACCGACAAGATTTCTACGAGAAAAAGGCCTCGCGGTACAATGACCAAATTGAGAGCTTGGAGAAAGATGTAAATGAAAACAACAAGCTTTCAACACCACAGGACCCACAAGATGATAAAAATAAAGGCTTTCAAAACAACGAACAAGATACAGCAAAAAGCGATAGCCGTTCTGCTTCCGAGAAGACAGGTATGCAAGATTTTGTCGTCGCACAGAAAGAGAAAGCCTTGAATTCAACAATGGTGGATCGTGGCAGCAGTGGCCGACGATGGAGAAAGCGAAAATTCTCCAGAGAAAAAGCGGGTAATGACAAACAAATAGAAAAGAAAGAAGTTTTTTCAGATGAATAATAAGTTTGGATGTTCGGAAACAAACTTTGATAAAGCCAAATGTTGAAGGCCTGCAACCTTTGCAAATGATCCACTGATCTTATCATAACGTTGACACTGACAATTAGTGACAAGTGAATGCATTTGAAAAATTACTAGAACCTAGAAAATGAAGGTGATTAAAGAGCGAGCTTCAAATACATTTGGTTTGTGTTTTGCTTTCCTTTTTTAAAAAATAGTTATGAGTTTTGTAACATTCTCAAAACCTTTTTATAGCTATTATTTAAGGAAACAATTAGTCACTATCTCATTAACAAGACACATACCCGATTGCCATTGGCTCTATTTGAATTATAGAGCTTGAAATAAACTAGATCTTTCGCCTAATGTTCAACTTTTTCTTTACTATCTCTCGGTCTAATCTTACCAACTTGAAAAGAGAAAACCAAAGCATTTTATCTTAATGAAACAAAGAGAATGAAACCGCTGTTAGAAAGCAATTTGTCCGGTGCCGACATGACCGCAGCTGTCGCCGATAATTTTGCCGCCATAGCTTTTTGTACATGTGCGAAGGGTCAAGTGACGCTCCCTCTCCCCCTGGAGTATATATTTTTAAAGAAAATTAACAAAAAACAATTATATCTACCACCCGGAAAGTATTGAATTGAAAGCAGCCGGGTTACAAAGCCCTAGAAACGGACGCAAACGCAAAATGGCGGACGTTCATAGCTACAGCGTTGTAGGAAAGAATGCTGATGAACACGAAAGCTAGCTGACTCATTGTAAATAAAAACACATCATGCCGGTAAGTGTGGCAAAAATATATACTCTCGATATAGTTTTTTTGTTGACAAACGTTTAATTTGTGGTTTTACATCAATTTCACAAGTTTCTTTTGGTTTTGCAGGAACAAGATAAAGATGACAATGTACGGGTTGTCGTGCGATGCCGCCCTATGAACGACAAAGAGGTGGCTTCAGAATGTTCTCAGGCAGTAAGTGTGGATGAACGAAAAGGCACTATTACCGTGAAGAGCTCGGGTGCCCGTTCCAGCGAACCTCCGAAGACGTTTACCTTTGACCGTGTTTTCGGCCCAGACGCCAAGCAAGTTGATGTTTACAACGATGCTGCTAGACCGATTGTTGAGTCGGTTTTGGAGGGTTACAACGGTATTCGTGCATTTTTTACGATCTATGTAATCTCAGTACTGGCCATGCACAGAAACTAAGTTCAGCGCCAACTTTTTTTTGCGTTTACCAAAAATTGATGACAGCTGATTCCTAACAAAAGTGAATACATTAAGTGACGTGACTTAAATTGGCCAATTAGCACGAATAGACAGAAAAAAAATTAACAGGCTAGATACGACGACTACAGTATTAATGCAATTCAGCATGGCTTTTGGCACAGCTAAATACACTAATGCCACCATAACAGTTATACATCAAAGTCGTACCGATTTTGTTAAAAAAAGAACTATTTTCAAATCGTTATTATATAACGATGAAACCTTTAAAAACATTTTAGTTTAATTGGTACTTAGTATAATTGGGAAAAGTTTGCAGTCAGATTTGAAAAAATTTGTCAGAAACTTTTGGGGTGTGAGTTGATTCTTAAATATTTAACACTTATTCTACTTAAATTAAGGTGGATAGTGGCAGAATATCTAATGGGCGTCCAAGGCGCGAGTTAGATATTCATTAAGCCACTATCCACCCAAATTGAAGTAGAACAAATGTTTTAGTATATATACCAGCGAGGCAACAAACTTCCTTTCTAGAAAACAAATGATTATTAAGAAAAAATCACTGAGAGTGGCGAAACTCACACATGAGCAGCCTAATATACAACGACTGACATATTTTGACAGTTTGTCTACTGGAAAATGTCGTAAAATGGCATAAATAAGAAATTCTTTAGGCTGTTTAAAATATCCTGTGTTTTTAAAGCAAACCTTTTCAATGTCATAGTCTGAAACTGTCGCGAAACAACTACTTCCAACTGCCATTTTGTTTAGGTCTCATTATCTACTATTTCGGAGGTAAATATTGTCTTACATCTACTATTTCTAAACCAATCAAATTGCATGTAGCCGGGCTGGTATATACTAATAATATCTATAAGTAATGAATATACAAAGCAAGTCATCAAGATCCTAACACCAACTCCAACCCCAACTTGTCTTGCCTTTTCACCGGCGTAATACCAGTTCAGCTAAGAATTTCGCTTTTCATCAATAGCAGTTTTCTATTTTTGATCAACTTCCATATTCTCATTATCAAATGTTTTGTATTATATAAGTTTTGTTAGGAGAAAATATCTAATGATATACTGGTTGAGGATAAAACATTTGTAAACTTAATCATGGCAATGGATTTAAATGCATTATTTTGATAGTGTTTTATCTCACCATTTTACACTGGCTGGTTAAATGTTTCAATTTTTATACTAATTTGACATTTAAGTACTAAGCATATTTTGTCTTAATTGTTATTAATTGTATTTTCAGGGACCATTTTTGCATACGGGCAAACAGGCACCGGCAAAACATTCACAATGGAAGGGGTTCGGACTGTTCCAGAACTTAGAGGAATTACACCTAATTCATTTGCTCATATTTTTGGTCATATCGCTAAGGCAGAAGGTGACATTAGGTAATTTATATATAGAAATTTGCAACTTGATGTTGTAAAGAATGAAGGAAAGTGTTTCTCAAGGTTGATGAGTAGAACTATATAGCATATCGTGCATATCGAGCTAGCCAATGCAACATGTGTTCACCAGGAATAGAAAAGAACTTATCCTGTGACGTGGCTCCCCATGGTGGTCTCATTCTGTAACCAGTAATCAGAGGTTCGATTCCCATTAGTGACTCAGAATTTTTTTGATCACTCAACTTGAGAAGTGCTTTCTTTCACTTGTGACACTAAGTATTTGTTTGCAAATTTTAAAACAGTTGACTGCATGCACTTGCTTGAACCGACAGCATAACTTACCAACCTTGTGTTACCTAGCTTGAAATAATTTTACTCTCCTTTGTATGTTAAACTTTGTTGTTATTTAAATTTTACTTGATTAAATAGCTAATATATTATTATAGCTAAGTTTTTTAAACTTCTTTTCATTTTCATTGAAGGTTTAAATAATTTTATTGGAGAGATTTTAATTGTACATTAAATCATAATTTATGTTAATATGTATAGTTTAGATTTAGCCTAGTTCTTTTTTTTTTTTCATTCTTTAATAATTTTCTTTGCTTTTTGTCTTTACTCAACTTATGAACAAATTGCAATTTTGAGACCGGCAGGAACACAGACCACGAAATAGTTGTGGCTATTCGTTAGAAAACATGTTTTGCATGAGTTGGGCAGGGTTACACCTGTAGCAAATATGCAGTGAAATATATATGTGTGATTTTTTTCTTTTGTCTGTGTTGTCTTTTGATTTACTTTTCTCTAATTTTCAAATCAAGAAGTTGGTTATGGTCGTGCCAAAATGTGTTAACTATAAAGCTCAATTCTCATAGCATAAAATATGATTCCTACAGTGCTTAGTAAAATGATGCAGACTGATACAGTAGGATTGCATATAATGATGATCTGCATAACAGTTAGAAGTTTGTTTCTTTCAGATTCCTGGTTAGGGTGTCATATTTGGAAATCTACAATGAAAATGTTAGGGATTTACTTGGTAAAGATTTAAACTCCCCGTTAGAGGTGTGTCATAAACTTATGATTATTAAATATAGCTAAAAGCTATTAGAAGTAATAATTAAATCAATTACAACATAACACTAAATGTTTAACTATAGTTTTTGTAATTAATGACAAGTGTTATACTATAAATAGTAAGTTACAGTTTGGGAACAAGTGACACTAATGGCTAATTTTACATCTGCCAGACATGAGCATGCCCTTAGTTTTTGAAAGTTTTCACAGTTTGGTTTCCTAATGAGTAATGGCCTTTTTTGTAAGGTATGGCTCTTCATCTGAATGTTTCTGAGTACTGTTTATTACATTCAACACGTGAATTTAATGTGGAATAAATTTGTTTTCAAGAGCATTGGTTTGAAAAATATTTTTGTACACAACTTGTATTATTTAATTCTTAATTTTATTAAATAGTTTAACTCTCAATTTATATAGTCTTGATGAAAAAAATGACTTTCTTTATGACAAACATGTTTCGGCAGTGCTTACTGCCATCGTCAGTCCAACTTATTTACAATTCGTAAGTGAGTATAGATATATGTGTTCTAATTAATATAGAGAACAAAGTTAACAATTATAGTGTTATAAAGAGAGCTTCAGGTTTACGTGCTTGACTTGGTTATTCAGACTAGGATTAACATGCTTGATTTGGATAACCTTTTTTCTTATTCAAGTTATATGGTTCGGGTAATTACTGTTATTTTGGATGTTTTTTATTTAAAACCAACAATTATTACTGTGGTAGGTCAAAGAGCGCCCTGATATTGGGGTTTATGTTAAAGATCTTTCTGCCTATGTCATGAATAACGCTGATGACATGGACAGGACCATGACACTTGGAAACAAGAACAGTAAGTTGATTCAGTAATTTTTACTAAGTCAGTAGTGGATCAAAAATCTTTGTCACGAAGTTCTTTGTCACTGAAACTCCTAATTTACTTCATGGTAATTTTTTTAACTCCCAGTCCACATTGAACAGTAAATAAATGAATGTTTTTATCAAGTTTTGACAATGAGAAACTTCAGGTTGCAATTAAAGTGATTGTGCTTGTTTTTTTAACCCTTTCAGGCCAATATACAGTATGCTGATTGAATGGCATACTGCTAAACTCTCCCAACTATATTATGATACTAAACATACAAACCAGTTAAGGAGAATTTTGCTTTTCATCTTTGCTATGTTTGATCAGTTCTTGTTTTCTCATTACCAAATTCCTCAATCCATGAATAAGCATCTAAAATTGCCCATACAAAATTAAACAAACTAAGAGAGAATCTGTAATCCTCAAATTCGAATGATACACAGTATTGTTAGTACAAGGAAATGTTTCATCAATAGTTATACCTTCCTTGAGCTTCTTTTAGCGGCATAAGGTTTGCAAGGCATTGTGGTAGAATGTTATACCATCATTTTTTCAGAATGATCAACTCTATAGTTAAATTTACAAGCAGAAGTTAGCTACTGATAAACTAGTTGCAGCAGAAAGGGCTAACCACACGACATATAATTTATGTACAGTTTTTGTTCTTGGTTTAAGTGGAACTGAAATATTTATACTGTATTTTTGTAGTATAAGCCCTGCACCCCCCCCCCCTTCTTTTAGTCAACTTATAAAACAAGGTTATAATATAGATGCAAAACAATCTTACAGAGTGTTTGCCGATTTGCAGGATCTGTTGGAGCTACAAACATGAATGAGAGATCATCTCGCTCCCATGCAATTTTCACCATCACTGTAGAATGCAGTGAGAAGGGAGTTGATGGCCAACACCATGTCCACATGGGCAAGCTTCACATGGTTGATCTAGCTGTAAGTACACAGGATGCACATCCCCTTAACATGGTTTAAATATCTGAACAAACTGACAGTGTTCATTCAAACACTCAAACACCATGTCCACATGGGCAAGCTTCACATGGTTGATCTAGCTGTAAGTACACATGATGCACATCCCCTTAACATGGTTTAGATGTCTGAACAATAGTGTTCACTCAAACACCATGTCCACATGGGCAAGCTTTGCATGGTTGATCTAGCTGTAAGTACACAGGATGCACATCCCCTTAACATGGTTTAGATATCTGAGCAATAGTGTTCACTCAAACACCATGTCCATATGGGCAAGCTTCACATGGTTGATCTAGCTGTAAGTACACAGGATGCACATCCCCTTAAGTAACATGGTTTAGATGTCTGAGCAATAGTGTTCACTCAAACACCATGTCCACATGGGCAAGCTTCGCATGGTTGATCTAGCTGTAAGTACACAGGATGCACATCCCCTTAACATGGTTTAGATGTCTGAACAATAGTGTTCACTCAAATACCATGTCCATATGGGCAAGCTTCACATGGTTGATCTAGCTGTAAGTACACAGGATGCACATCTCCTTAACATGGTTTAGAAATCTGAGCAAATTAATAGTGTTCACTCAAGCAGACTCCAATTCTGTACTTGAAATTGACAGCTAAAACCTATTCAGAACCATATTTCAGCTTTGCAACATTGCACAGTCAATTTTCATATATGGTCAGTTTATCATATGGATTGAATAAGAATGTTAGAAAGGCAATATTCGAGGTTGAAAATTGATAGAAAGCATGCAAAATAATCTTTGTATAAGTGGAATCTGCTTTGTCTTACCCTGATTATTGTAACTAAAGATAACTGTTCTTAGTCACCTACTTACTTTTTTGGTTTTTTTTTAAAATAAAGTGTAGCAATTTTTACTCAACTCTGTTTTTCAATCGAGCTCTGTGTTGCTGATTCTTTATGTTAATTGATTACACCTCAGGGTTCTGAGAGACAAGCCAAAACTGGAGCAACAGGACAGAGACTGAAGGAGGCAACCAAAATCAATTTATCATTATCCACCCTTGGTAATGTTATATCAGCACTGGTGGATGGCAAGAGCACCCATATTCCATACCGCAACTCTAAGTTGACCAGGCTGTTACAGGATTCCCTTGGTGGCAATTCAAAGACTGTGATGGTAGGCATTATATTATGACTGGAGCTTCCTTAATTATCAGATGCCGGCAATGCTGTAGCCAAGCGTGTCAACACGTAATCCTAGGGTCACAAGCTCTTGCCCCAGTCAGATCACTTGGGTTGTGTCATGGAACAAGACACTTTACCTGACTTGTTCCAGTCCACTTAGTTGTATAAATGAGTACCAGTTCTGCTGGGGACTTACCTGCAGTAGATTAGTGTCTTGTCCAGGGGGAGTCAAAGACTCTCTTCCATCTAACACTACAGAAACCAAAGATAAGTGCTGAGCCTATGACCAAAGAAAGGATTTAGCTTAGTTTTAATTTTAAAAAAATAGGTAAAAATAGTATATATAATATTAAAACTAAACATTTTCGATCTTAACAGATCATCTTCAGAGTTAAAACTGAATAAAACTGCTGTGTCTTTGTTAAAATATATAAAACTTAGAATAAATTAAGTCATCCCAATTCCCTTAGGGAAAAGAGTTAATAGTTCAAAAGATTGAACTTGTTTGTTAAATTCCGGATTGGTGACTACAATGAAAAGTGCCTCGACAATGCAGCTTTTGATGAACGAATAAACAGTTCTCAAATGATTAAGCTTAGCTTTCCTCATCAGTTAGTTCATCTGACCAGAGCAAAATGAGGAAACAGCACAGCTGTCTTGCTATTTTTGAATGCTTAACTCGAGCCCCTAATTGCAAAGTGCCAGGGTTGTGTGATAAAGCACTTTAATTATTTTTTTAGGCACGTGAGCGGGCAAGATGAAGCGAAGCCTGCTATTTGACTTGACTTGTTCCATGAGCAGCATCTTGCCGGTGGTCAATCTGAACATGCGACTTTTTGTCACAAAATGACAGAAAACCTGGTTAAATGGCCAGGAGACCTGTATTGAGAAATACTGTCTATGTACAGACCTCAGCCTCAGCCTTATACACAAGACTGCTGGCACATTTTTTCTTAATGCAGACCTCCCAGATGGTAAACAACATATTAAACTTATTTCTCCCTTTATTTGTTTTTACAACAGATAGCAAATATTGGACCAGCAGACTACAACTTTGATGAATCGATTAGCACACTCAGGTAATTCATTCTGTGCTGTTTAACTTAAACTGCAGCATTTTTTTCTTGATTACTTGGTAGCAATGTTTGAGAATAACAGCTTTAAACACCTGGCTGATTGAGCCATTAAAACTCCAGACCTTACTGACACATGAAAAGCACTGGGCGTCTAACTTAATTAAGTAATTTCCACAAGGTATACCTCATTGCCTTCCCCCGTTAGAACCATTGCTCCAAGGAGAGCCACTGCTTAATTTAAATCTTTCTGCCCTTGATTTCATGGCATGACAAGTAGTGCGTTGATGAATTCCCTTCTGTAGGACTAATACTTTCGGTTCAAATCAACTAGCTTAGGACACTTTTGCTTTTCATCTAAATCATAAAAATTTATCTGGAAACACGTCTACTCAGGTATGCAAACCGTGCCAAGAATATCAAGAACAAGGCCAAGATAAATGAAGACCCCAAAGATGCCATGTTGAGAGAGTTCCAGAAGGAAATCGAAAAACTGAGGGCTCAACTCCAGGATAGTAAGTTAGATTACAATTATACAAAAATTATATAGCCCTGAAGGGAGGTTGATAGTGGTAGGAAAAATATTAGAAACCCAAAGTTATTGTTATGTTGTTTTGTTACGTTACTTGTCATGTTACGTTTGATTTGTTATGTTATGTTACATTACTTGTTATTATATCTT
>JAOBAT010072534.1:0-13986 GCA_026413305.1 Hydrozoanthus tunicans | reverse complement strand
GAAGGAGTTTTAACATTAAACCCACTTAACTTCGCGCAATTCGTCTCACCATCGGTCGCCTTATGCCTTTTATATTCATATTACGAAAGCATGTCAATAAAAATTGGTTTAAATTCTCTGGTATATATATGCTATAGTATGCTAGTTCGTTTTAACTAAACACAAAAGTTGTCGTTTTCAATATGTAGCTAACAATCATACTATTGACTCGGGAAATTTCATTTTGTAGTCCAGTTGTTAAAAAGTTTTATCACTACATGGTAAATGACGGCTGCTACAGTGCGCTGGTGAAGCTCGATAGAATTTCAAAAATAATGTTCTCAGAACAAATAATCTACTCACAAAATCGACAAAAACTTAGCACATTTTGAAAATTTACCACTCCGTTCGGCCGTAAACTGTATCAACATGTATGTGAAAGTAAACGGATCACCCTTCTGTATTGAAAAAAGAAATGTCAAATGGTTGAATCTAACCAAGAAAAATCGCGCTTTTTTATTTGGAAGATTATTGTTGAGTTTAATTACAAATACAAGGAAATTTTATGTACATTTCAAGACAATTTGCTGTACGTTTAATTTATCTTCCCATCTGTAAAAGGTTTAAGATAGGGACTCCATGTTTGTAAATTTCAGCACCTTCAGCGAGAATTTTTTTATCGTCAACTTTTGCAGTTAATTAGTTTCAGATTGACAACTTACCGTGCATTTTGAATTCATCATCATTGGAAACTTGTTTGGTAAAGGTATCATAACCTAGCAACTGCACTGCAAATCCCAATGGTTTGCAGGATGGGACAGTGTGAAAGGAATATGAATTCTATTCCGGGGGGGGGGGGGCTCCTGGAAAAGTGGGTAGAAGTGCACAGCAGGGAAAACGAGACCCTTCATACTTTTTAGGGTCTCTGGCTGACTCCGTACCTTGGAGGGACAAACATATGGCGTTCAACATAAATTTACGCCCAATATTGTGGTTGGTTAAATGTACGTAGGTTGTTATCGACCTCTGTTAACTTATGCGTACATTTTGGGGTCATTTTCAAATCCTCCCATTGAGCACCCCTGCCAACTCTTCAAGGGAGTTCCCCCCCCCGTATCTGTTGCCCAGACTAGCAACTTTTTCCCCTCTACCTCCCAAGTACAATGAACAGTTGTTTTCAGGGGACACAACTTCTGTCTTATTTGTTGGTTTTTTAACGTATGTGAAGAAAGAAGGTGACAACAGCTAAACAAAACTGACAAACTTCAAAATAGAAAACACTAAAACAAAGTATGCAACATAGAATATCTTGTATATATTTGCATTCATGAATACCGTTAGCGTTATACAAATCCCAAAGACAATTATTAATTAAAAGTTCTCTCTTATGTTGTACTTAATGAGGCCTCTGTTATTTGGGGGGGGATGGATACTCCTGCACTAGGTTTAATAGGGGTGCTCTCCATATTTTTTAGGTGATAGAATCAGCACATTGTTACTTTCAAGGATTTTCACTGGAAAATCAATATTATTTGGAAAAATGGTATTTTTAGGAGTGCAAAACAAAATCAGCATGTTTTACTTGCTGCAGTTAGTTTTCCTGTCTTTAGGGTTGAAAAATTTTGCACCATTTTGGGGGGATTTTCTTCACATTAATTATTTTTCCAGATTTGCATCCATATCCTTCTTCCCCTGAAATGCCACCAAACCCTCCCATCAATAATGGTGTTTTTTCTTTTTAGGTTACAATTCTTTAAGAGGGTTGACAACAGTTATAGATTAATTATCTGGCTTAAAAACTGGGATTAAAATTAGAAAGGGATTGACAGAAGTGGCTCATTGGTGCAAATAATATTGTAAGGGCTAGCAAGCTGCGTAGCGGCCATTTTTAGTGGAGGTTGAGACTTGAATGCGCGAGTGAAAAAAATACCTGGCCTCGCCCCAGGTCCTTCTTTTACTCATGCCGTTAACATTGTGGTCTTGCCTCTCCCCTAGCAAACAGCCACTATGCCAGCCTATTTTTATGGCTAGCCAGCACAGCAAGGGTTTTTGTTGGGTTTTGGTGAGATATTATTTTTGGCTTTGCTAAAATTGGGGCAATCATGTTGTTTTTTACTCTCATCCCATTTTTGTGTTGCCAAAACTAACCAGGGCTGAAAGATCTCAATAGAACAATCAAAGAACAAAATCAATATAAAACACCCTGGCTACTGAACTAAATGATATTTCTGAAATTTTTTGTGTGTGACCATAGTTCAGTAAGAACTGTGACTGAAAAGTGAGGGGCATCACGTTCAATAGCCAGCCATGCATTTGCCTCCCGAGAGCCCATCACTTCTCTTAGTCAGCGGGCCTTTGCAGGGTTTCTCGTGCAAAGGCCCTGCTGGCTAAGATTAGGGATGGGCTCTGGGGACATGAATATCAGCCATGTTGACAACCTTGTTCTTAAGGTCTCTCTCCCCTTTCTCTGTTGGGGTGGGGGTGGGGGTGGTGGAAGAAAGACCCTGGGAACAAACAAGGTTGCCTTCTTGAAGCCTGAATTATTTTGCCACTGACACTGACCATAGGCAGGGAAGTTAAGTCACTGGTCCCAGTCCCATTAATCTTCAATCAAGAAGGGTAGGAGGTATCGGTAAATGAATAATAAGAAAATTCTGTCAAGTGTACTACAACTGTAAGAGCTTTGCAATACAATTGTAAACTTGTGTCTAGCTTGTGGTAAAAATTATTTGCACTTACCAGAAATTTAGTATCTTGTTACTTTTGTGTTTGTAACAACCCCATCTCAATTGCCCCTATTTTTTACCAACTAAGGATTCAAGCAAACATCACCATGGCTTTAATTGATGGGAAGATTTTTAATCTACTGTTCAACATAACATAATTGAAAATGCTCTAACTTTTGTCTGGCATCTCTTCATACAATTAATAAAACACACCACCTACTCTTAGTTGATAATGTCAAACTGACTTATCAAAATCCATCTTATGGAATTATTTTTTCTCAACTTATTTCATAAATTGAGTAATAAACACCTAGAAAAATTTTGCTAAACCACCAGGAATAGTATTTCTAACTACCTTAAGACTTCCCCACCCCACACTCTTCTGTCTCCTCAAAATTTAATTTCCATCAAGGCACTGATTTGAAATTATAGCTGTGACACAAAACATGACACAAATTTCGACAAGACATGACACTAGCTGTTACTGTCACCCAAATACCCATCCTCTCTCCCAAGTGTGCAACTTGTTGAACAATCAATGCTAGGTTCTGTGGTACTCCCTTTTTCTAGAGGACAAAAGCTGCTCACAATTGTCTGATGCAGTGTATCGCTCCAAAAAGGTTCAAAGATGATTCCTCTAGCATCTTTCATGCCAACTGCCTCATCTAAACATATCTTTGCTTCATCAAACCTACTATGACGACAAAGATTTTCTGCCTGGCAAAGATAATACAAGTATTTGGTCCTCAATGGTAACTTCTCTACGTTCTGCCCCAACAGAGTGAGTGCATTCTCAGTTATCAAAGCTCTGTCTGTCTGTCCAACAAGCTCATTGCCAGTCCTTGCTGGACTCTGCAAGGCCAAAAAAGCCAGCCATGCATGTGTGCTGAATATCTTTTCTGTGACACAAGAGGCAGTAACGCCATTCTTGTAATGCACCAATGCTTCATTTAACTTCAACATAGCTTCCTGCTGAAGTCTCCATGCAAATTTTGACATTCTCTTAGAAAACTTCATCAGCACCACTCCCTCTTGAAAACAAAGATCCCCTGTATCCTCACAAGGCAGGAACCTTTCAAGCTTTTTCTTTGCAATTTCCAAGCACTCCTCAGCACTACCGAGATTTCCATCCTCCTCGTGAACTTGGGACAGATAGAGGTAAGCACGCCCAAGCAGCAGTGCTTTGTTTTTACATTTGGGGGAAGAGTCAACGGCGTCTTTTATTCTTAGTTTAGCCTTTCTAAAAGTTCCTTTGCGGAATAACTCAGCACTTTGCTCTAGAATTACTACAGCCTTGATATCATTGTCGTTTGTACTGCTCAGTACTGAAATAAGAAAACTCTCAAGCTCCGAGTACTGCTGTCGGCGCCTTAACTCCATGACTTTACCCATTGTCTCTTGATATTGTTTATCTGCATAAAGCAACGGCTTCTGTTTAACTAAAGTCGCTTCCCTGGTTCGGTTCGTCACGTTAGGTTCATTTGGTCGGAAAACAATGTTTGAAATGTCCACATTAACAGAACAAATAAGCAGATCGTCGCCATAAAACTCCAATTTCGGATATTTCTTACTGCCCCGTAAGAGTTTTGATAGCTTATTAACACCATGGAGTTTTAAAGAGATTGTTACAACAAACTTTGCTGGTTGCCCAAAGAATCTAAACCAGAATCCGAACGACTTTGTTCCCTTGCCAGCCTTGTGTTGACTTAGAGGGCAGTGACAACAGTTTTTACTTGGCTGCTCGTCGATCGTTTGTTCTCGACCGCCTTCGCTTGTGAATCTTTGCACTGATGTGACCTGCACGACGTACCTCAGTCCCCCTGTAAAATGATAATCGTCATTTTCGCAGTCTAAATAGCTAACTGGTAGAGCAAGCTTGGAAGACTGACAGTTCACAGCGAGCTTTATACAGTAATCCTTCTTAGGATCTGGGAATTTGTGCCTGTTCTTTCCACTTTGAACGTGGCTAGTCGGCCTCGGCAGAATGTGAATCTCAGGTCTTTCATTCTGTACTCTTTCGAGAAGCCTTTTAACTGCAACTTTACTATAGTTGGTAGGGAGAGAATTTGGTAAGGTTTTGTAGGCTGATTGCTGATTTTGCTCTTTATCCATACACAAGTGGTGACTTTTATACTTCGTTCTCATGATGAATGAAAAGTGGGGCCTGCACGTTTTGTTGTTTCACGAGTGAACTTTGTACTGACCTGTTCGTGTTTGTCACGCACATTGTTTTCACGAAGTCAGTTCGTAAAATCCCGACGGTTTCCGGAAATGGTCGGAAATGTTAGTGCGGTTACAAAGCTCTGTCACACAATAATTAAAGATGGCGGCTCAACTGTGCACAGATACAAGCGAGGCGATGGATTTAGCGCCATCCAGAAAACTATTTCTAAAACCGATTGCAAAGCTTCATGTCCACGTAAGTTTACCGGAGATTAAAGTCGCTGGCGTTTCAATTTCAAACTGGGAAGTAATGGAGCGGATTAAGTCAATGGTTGCACCAGATCAATTTGCTGTGTTGAAAGTTGTTGAATCGTCTTTGGAGTTTATTCGATTTGAAGGAGAAACAGACACGAAGGTGCTAGTAAATAAATTTATAACGAAACTGAATGGAAAATTTATTAAGCTGAGTGGTTTTTCTGATCCTCTTAAAGTTTTAGCGGTGCAAGCATCGGTTAAATTTCCCACGAGACACGAGTGGGAGGAATTTTTTAGGGACAGAGAAGACTTGAGGGAGACTAACCCCGGAGAAAGACCAGATACGGTTGTCATTAAGGGACTGCCGTCGAAATGGTTTGCAGATGAAGGTTCGGGTCACAAACCAAATGAGAAGATTTTGACGTCAGTATTTGAACGTTTCGGCAAAGTCCGCGCCGTTGATATACCAATTTTGGATCCGTATCGACAAAAGATAAGTAAGAAGAGCAGCAATGAGTTTCAAACATTCTATTTCGGTTCGCATCTTCATTTTGATGCTTATATACAGTATACTCAATATCAAGGCTTTGCCTCAGCAATGGCAGCACTTAAAGAAATGAAATTGATGCGGGCTTCTGATGAATCAGCAGCAGCCTGTGCTAACATTCAAGTTGATTTTGATAGAACTTGTCATTTGAGTGCAAAAAATATTAGAAAGAGACATTTTGAAAGACAGAGTATAATAGATCAAGAGAAACGAGAAGAAGAAAGAAAAAGAAAAGAAAAAGAAGAGGAGCAGAGAAGAAGAGAAGAAGAAAAACAAGAGGCAGAAAGAGTTGAGGCAGAAAAATTGAAAAGAATAGAAGAAGAAATTCAAAGAAAGAAAGAAAGAAGAAAGGCAAGAGAAGAAAAAAGGAGACAAAAAAAGGAAAAGAAAAAGAGACTTGAGCAGCAAATGAGAGAAAAGGCTCGACAACTAGCTGAGAAAATAAGAGAAGTTGAAGAGCTGCGTTCAGTAGAGGCCAAACGACTTTTGACTGAGCTGCTGAGCAGAGTTTCAGAAGTCAAAGCACAGGAAGAAGAGAATAGAAAAAGAAGAGCAAAAGAGCTAGAATTGCTGAAACAGCTTGAGGAAAAGAAAAGGAAAATTGATGAAGAACAAAAGAGGAAAGAAGATGAGGAGCGAAGACAAAAAGAGAAAATGGAATTACAAGAAAAGGAGCTCAGAGACAAACTTATAAAAAATTTAAAGCAAATGGAAGAAAGGAAAGACGAACTTCAGCGAGAATTGCTGCGAAAACAACTCAGTAATAAAGCCAAACTTACCTCTGTTGTTTTGAAGAGTAGCTAAAACTACTATTGCAAACCTTCATTGGGAATCTTTCTTAAGTTCTTTTGTTTTTGTTAATGTTATTCTATTTTTTCTATCAAAGGTCACCACAAAATTCTTGTTTCTTACCTTAAAAAGTTACATCTCAATATTGAAGGATCATGTGTTGCAGTTTTGTGTGTTAGCAGTTGTTACCCCTACCAATCCAGAATAAATGTTTTCCATATCCATAACTGCGACCTTAAATACTAATGTGAAAGTGCACTTGGTCAGTGTAAAAAATTTCTGCTGGTGCAATATAAAGCATTCCTGACAGCTGTTTCTCTGCAATTTTGCTTAAGTTGTAGTTCTCACTGGCCAACCTCCCAATTGTGGCCAAAATGGGCTGGAGAGTTTTAGAAAGCTTTTAAAATGCTTTTGCCCATGTGGACTTCCTCATAAATAAGTAAACATGTGTGCTTGCATTCCTTTGAATGTCTTATCAAAATCTGGAGAGGGCTCTCAAGGGCCAAATAGTGTTGCTCCTGACTCAGGTAAAAATATCTGAGAACTGAGCTCAAGAATGAAAAGATGCTGGAAAATAAGACATTTGAAGGAAGAAGAGTGCATGTATATAGTGTACTTATGGGTTGGAAAGTTTGTTCACAACACTGAACTAGTGTAATAACATCAGACAGAGCTCCAGTTTCCCAGTAGTGAGTTGCTGAACAAGTTTTAATGAGAACCAAGGTTACTTTGCAGTATTGCTAGGATCAAAATCTTTAACATAATTATTAAGTAAAACTACCATTGATACCCAGAGTCCTAATAACTTCAACTTAACACTAACTTTAGCACAAACTTATTTTTTATTTCTTTGCTTCAAGTTCCCTGACTTTGTCAAAGATTGATAACTCAAAACCTTTGTGAGTTTTACGTCTTTACAAGCAATCTAATTTTCTATTTCTTTTCGGCCTATTTTCTTTATTACTTTCCCCAGAATAGTCAAGCCATGATTTGTACCCAGTGAGTGGGTAGTTTTGAATTGTAGATTTTTGAGGAATCATTGAGTAATGAAAACTATGCAGCAAGGAATTTTTGTGGGAGGACCAAACAAGGGCCAAAGGTGCAAGTCTCTAAGGGTCCGGGGGCATGCCCCCCTATGAATGAAAGTTACTGTAGGTCTGGGACTGAAATATAAAACAGACAGGCAGAAAAAACTTAAAAACTTGGATATTATTCAATCTTTTGAACTTCAAAGTCAATTTAGAAAAACAGAGAGGATGTTGCTTTTTAAATTAGTTAATTGGTTAAAAATGGGTGGACCTTTGCCAGCTGTAAGGGGTAGCGAATGTACCCCCTCCCCAGTTTGACTCCTCATCCCTGGCTCCCTCAAAACACTCCAGTCAAAAGCACCATGAGAAGCAAACAGCCTCTTGGTACAAATCTGACTTAAATGATCAGTCAAAATATTCTCTCAAACATTGTTAACTGACTGCCAATTGTATCTTTGGTGGCGGGGGCATGGTATTTGTTGTGCATCATTTTGTGCTGAGTAGAACTTTGTGATCAACTTTTGTTTTCAGCCTCAACCAGTTTTTCAAAACCTGATGTCTCCTTACATAACTTGTATGTTGTAAGACACTGATCATGAGAAAATTGGATTTGACCAGTAGCAATGTACTCAAGATGAAAAGTAGAATTCATTTAACCAGATAGTATGAAAAGCATGGGTTCTAGTTAGTTGAATGTTTAGCATTCACAGTTAAACTTGGTGACCTATTACCAATTTGCAGATTATTTTTGTTATCAAGTCATGTCCCTGTTTTTATTTGCTTGTCATTTTTGTAGTGTTCTAGGGTACTTTAATGTCAGAAAGCTACCAAAAATTCAACTTCCAACAAATCTTCATATGTTGCATAAGAATCTAATTCTGGCTTGATGGTTATCTTAATCACACCCAATTAATGGTACAAGTTGTTTGTCTCCCTAGAATGGGCAAAAATTGCAGTCCTCAGATACTCTGATATTAAAGAGCCAATCAGCATTTTCATACTGTGGAAAATTTTGAGCTGTTGTTCTATGGAGCAATCTTAAAGTGCCTATGACATGAAATATTTTGTAATGACGGTGGAAAGACCTTTCTTAATGAAGAACAGCAGTGCACAGTGGTTCTTGAGACAATAACATTCTTTTCAACAGATGTCAGTTGTACAGATAGATTTTCAATTATTTTTCTCAAATCTGCTGCCAATCCTGAAGTTTTGGACAAAAATGCGAAGATGACCTTGGGATACATCATCAGCCCAAGTTTGGCTTAAATTCATCCAAAGATTACAAATTGGTAGCAGATTTCAAAAAGTTTAAAATTTGCCTGTCCAACAACTTTTTTTCATCAGTTGAAAATAACAAACGATAGTTTCTTGGGAACTGCAACAAATTTTGAGAAAAAATTTTCACTGCACTTCCTCATTTAGAAAGGTATATCAACTGACATTACAAAATATTTCAAGATAATTTATTTTGTTTGCCCAAGTTATCATTTTAATACTAAACAGTAGTTAGCTGAGGACAACCCCTTTTTTGTCCTTTTCCCATTCTTTCTACTGATTGTCACACTGTTCATTTAGTTTCTGCAACCCTTTTTATGTTCCATTTGTTGGTGTTTGTGGTTAACAAAGTGTAAACTGTAAACAATGACTGACAGGTCTTCTTAAGTTTTATTTAACCTCTTGTCCACAATATTTAATCTGTTATACATCAAAACTTCAACCTTTAAACTAAGTCTGCTACCTAAGTCATTTTGGTGGCTTCTTTTTTAGCAAATGATTGTTTTAACCAGGTAAAAGGCCATTTTTTCAGTCTCTAGCCTGCTACTTAACCCTTGCTGCCAAATTAAAGCCAGTTTATCAAAATCTTACTTTTCCTTATATAATTTACACCATACATGACATTTGGCAATGTGAATTGATTACACATAAACAAACTACTAAGATGAAAAGCAAATTCCCCTAATTGGTAACATAGAAAATATGGGTTCTAGTTGGGAAAATTTAACAGTACATCATTTGGTGTGCTTAGAGATAAATGGGTCAAAAACATGTTCGTTATACAGAAACTATATATTGCATGGCCATCAAATTGTTTGAACATATTTTTCTTATCATGATTTGATGTGATCTAACATCAAAGATTTATCATTTCGTAAGCACTTTGTCACAGAACTTTTATCATGATGGAGCCTTGTAACAAGCTTGTACCAAAATAGTATTGCTCCAACTGTATTGAGTAAAGATCATCAGGAATCAGACTTAATTATTTCTTTCTTCCTATCCATTCAAAAATAAATAATCAAAGTCTTGGGATAATTAATTATGTTGCTCACAAAAATAAAAAGAGCAATCTGATATGACAAAACCGTAAAATTGTGTAACACACAAACCAGACAAAATTTTTAAAAGTACCCTGATCGATCTATGCACTACATATATAATATCAATAATATGTCAATGAGATCTCCGATTTTTTTACATTAGACTCAACCATTAGCATCATCTGCTCTGGATTTTTGACAATATTAATGAATTTTTTTTATTTACTTAATGGTACAAACCTTATAACTGTAATATGATTTTTACCACACCTTTTATCAGACTTTTCACACTTAACTCGCACAACAAATAACAGTTCAAAAACCTTACCAAAATTAAATGCTAGTATCTTGATGAAGAAATATCAGGAAACACTTCGGTTTTAACATTTCTATTTGTAAACTGTCAATTTTACTAACATGGCAACTGAGTTTAAATACTAACTAGGAAGCATTGACCACTCTACCAACATCACCACCTATGTCACCAAGGAATTTTGAATGACAGTTGAAAGTAAAGGAAGCAAGACAGCACAAGAACTGATTTTCTGGCAAACAGTAATCTGTTGAGCTACTGGCACCATCTTAAACTCAGTGTCTTTTCTAGTATCTAGATTTGCCAACTGATTAGTTTTCTTTTTTTCCTGTTTTGTCTTCATCTTCTGTTTCTGACTCTTCGTACTGCTGGTGTTGTTCCCCAGGTCTGAGCAGTTTACCGATCATGTCATATTTTTCCGTAAACTGTGCATCCCATTCTCTCACTGACTCCATCTGCATACTGTTCAAATCTGACAAGTCGTCATAATCATCTTTAAGTGCTTCTGGACCCAAAGAAAAAGTGGCCAGTCCTCTGCTTGCGTCTCGCCCCGCAAATATACTGTATGGTCCACCTGATAAAAAGTTATTTGGTTTGTTAATACATGATTGCATACAAAACTATATTTATCAAGGGGGTCCAAGAAATGAAAATACTTTTACTACACTGCAAGTAACTTTTTCTCCTCTTTACAGTATAATTTTTACACAAATAACTCAGCAAAAACACAAAATTATAGTGGTGCTTTTCAATTTAAGAAATCTGCAGTAACCGTAAAAGAACACAATTTGGAGTAGTCTTCTTCTTGAATCATGGTTTTTGAAACATTGCATAATACATATCAAGCAGCCAACCTCAAATGAAGGGTCTAGTGCAAAAACGACATAAGTGACTTTGTATGAAATGCTAAATTCTCCAAGTGGTTAGCAAGAGATACTAGGGGTAATGTAGGGAGAAATGACGATTCCATCAAAAGTTATGTCCTTTTTGCACTAGACCCTTCAAATATCCCAATTTTTCTAAAGTCAGTAAACTGCTGTGTTTGGTTTCTCTCTCAACCAGCCAACCTCTGTTCGGCAGCCATTTTTTAAAGTCCGAGGGTGGCCACTTAATAGAGGTTGGACTGTACCAAGACGCCTTCTTGTAATCCCTCAAATGACATTTGCAAGAAAAACAAGCTTTTGTTTATATATTCCTGAAACTGTTTTTGCAATTTTGAACATAATGAGTGAAAAGGCTGCTGGACACAACAACTTCAGGATTTTTCTGATACAACAACTGAACCTCTTTATCCTGGTTAACCAAAAAAGGGAGTCTAAAATACAGAACAAGTGAAATTATGAGAGTAATGATTGGGTAACAGCTAGGATGAAATTATGTTTTGTTATCAGCAACTATTTTTTTCACAAACTTCATTAGGCAAAAATTCAACTGTTCAAAGCATTTTACATTATTCATGCAGTCCTTAGTAAACTAACTAAATGACATTTTTTACGAAATCACGAAAAATAATGCTACCTTGGAATATGAAGAAGAAAGTGATTAATGCAACGTACATTTTACATAATACTTAGGTGACATTACAAATAAACCACAAATACAAAAATTAGGCACGTTTCAACCATAAAAGATGATTCATCATAACCTAAAATAAAACAATATTTAGCAACTGGCAAAGTCCAAGGTACAGTGAGCATCAATGAGCTGTGTCATTCTTGTCGTTCTATTATGTGTCCGACTAGTACCCAACAAACTGACAGTAAAACAAAAGCCACGAGGCGTTTTTTCTAATTGAATATAACAATAGATATAAATAATATTGGCAAGCGGTTAACTGAAAACTGCGCAGCTCGTAAACAACGAATTTGATAGTGGCAGATCGCAAAATAAATTGCACGTGGACTATCTAGTGTTTCTGATTGTGATTTTCTATTATTAAAAACCAATATAACTTTTATTTTTCTTTAAACTCGGCTCATTGAAATCTGGATTATCCAACCTTCACCCATTCTTTCGTGATGCAAAGTGTACAGTTTCTTGCCAATGCGTCTTCAAACAAACAACACAGCAGGGAAAAATTCCTGTCCCAAACTTGCGACGATCTCCATAAACCCTTTCATCAGCATTAATTGAGCAAAACACCCAAGAATGAAACCTTCTACAAACATTACAAACCTGGACCGTAGAAATCTTTCCCACGAGTGACATCAAAAACTTTCCCATTAACAGCAAGTAGAACTCTTTTCTCCTGAACACCGTCGTAAGGTCTCAATTCCTGCAAGGTAAAATCGCGTTTTTTCATCGGCTCGATTCTCTCTTCAACTGGCGGTGGTGGAGGTTTTTTGATGTGCGATTGCACTATTTTTCGTATTACAAACACGCCTGCAAGTATGAGTAATATCTGAACTGGTGAGGAGAGAGAGGAGAGAAAGTTCAACATTGAGGTAATTGTTTCGTTCCCCATTTTGCCGGATTTAGTAGAGAGCGTTTGTGAGACGGACGCGTGTGGCAGTTATTCAAATGCATTCTGGGTAATGTGGTGTGACACTCATCACGTGCCGCTACATAATGAAAATAAATAAATAAGTTTTAGGGGTGGGGAGGGGGAGGGCTAGGCCGGCCTAGGGCTAGGGGGCAAATATTGATAATACAGAAACCCAAATTGATGAAACCCTAAATTCGAAAGTAGAAGTGCAGCTTTAAAAAAGAAACCCCCCCAAACAAAGAGAAAATACCAGCGTAAGGGAAGAAGTCAAAACAATGGTATTTTTAAGGAACCCAATTTTGTCGGGGAAGGTGGTGGGTGGCGGCACATACCCCCTACCCCACCCCTCCCCACTTTTTCAGAGCTCAATTTCTCAAAACCTGATTTAGGGGTATCGGTTTTTATTTATTATGGACTCCTCTCTCCATAAAGAAGGCGTTGGTGCAAGCACTTTATCAATATCTATTTTATTGAACGTGATATTTGCTCCTGAAGTTTAGCATATCTAATAAGGAACTGATTTAGTATACTGATTAAAAGAAAATAAGGTATTTCCCCCAAAAAAACAATAACATCGTACAAACGGCCACACTCCCTTAAAGACATGCCTTTAACCAAAAAGAAAAACAAACTTATATGTCGGGAGCAAACCATCAAAGTTTAGATGGTGTAAGTGAAGCCTCGACCACTGATGGATCAGTCATAGGCCAGTCCTGTTCCGTCATGTCACCCCATTAAAAGTCTAACATTAACATTCTTAAAAAAACATAATAAGTTACTGTTCAGAAAGTGAAAATTAATGAAAAATGATTAAGAATTTAAAATTTGAATTTTAAATTCAAGCTCTTTTGTCTTTTAAATCTAAGAGCAAGTACTCCTGTGCCTGCTGGAGTTAAGTTCGTCGTCACGGTTTTTAAAAAGGCCTTAAAACGGTGGATGATCCCACAAGATTCAATATTAGTGAAAAAGAACAAGAATTTATAAATTATATGTATATTTGTACAAGAAAATAAGATATTACGCCATGACAATTATTAGGTTAATATGTGTATTTGTACAAGAAAATAAGATATTGCGCCATGGCAATTATTAGGTTTTGTAGAGGGTTATTAATTAGCCTAAGACTATATCATCGGGGCTGAGTTGCTCAAAAGAACAAAACCTATTGGTTGTCATGGTAATCAACCCTACATTAGGGCTAACCGTCTTTTTTGAAACATTTCACCATTATCAAGTTTTGAACAACACGTCCCAGGTTATTTATTTCTTTGCATTATGTTTTATAATATACTTATATATCACTTATCTTCACCCTGATGAAGGCCATTTAATGTGCGCCGAAATATAGGTGTTTAAAATTGACAACTGGTTTTTCCTTTTGTG